>DWPV01000825.1:0-24534 GCA_018251915.1 Urbanus proteus proteus | reverse complement strand
TGGACATCTGTAATCAAACCCAGATAAGATCAAGGTCCTACCTGAGGTTGACTACAGATGCGTTGCTACCCCTGAGGACTGAGCTGGAACGCCTCAAATAAGTTTACCTATCTCCCTAACCACAAACTTCAGACCAGACCACAGCAGTGCTGAACACTGTTGTTATAAGGCACAAATAATGCTTGCATTCCCTTCATTTCCCACTGTGATGCCCAGGGCCGGCTCTAGGGGAGCGAGGGGAGCGAGCCGAGGCCCGGGGGTACTGTATGTTTCATGTCTAAAAAAATACAATATCTTCCCGTTTATGTGATAAATATTAGGATTGATTAGTGACCGAACGAAGTTCTAATTCTGACCGAAGCGTAAGCCGATTGTTTAGCAATTACGACAACCATCGCCCGAAGCCGAAGCTGAAGGTTTGAAAACTAAGAAATTCAAATTCCGAATGGCTATAAAGAATAATACCTATAACGATTTGAAAGACAGTTACGAAAATGAGTTTTTTTTTAATTAACTTTATATAAACATCTTGAGCTGATTAGAATTACTATATAAGTAAATATGCAACGTGTCAAAAACTATAACATTATGAAATAAATAAATATCCGACACAACTGGCCGTATAAGCCCACAATGTTTCTGCAATTTCGGTACTTGTTAGAAACCTTCGGCTACTAGATAGCTGACCATGCCGGAATTAGGTACTCCAATGTGATTAGGTGGTGAGATCAAAGACCAGATAGATAGGAAATACTACTAGGTACTGTCTTCAATTCAATGTATTAAATAAAATTAACAATCTTATCGTCAAAAATTGCGTATTCTTAGTCTAAGACACTAAGATATAGGTATTCGGTTACAGTGGCAAAGTATTACGAGCATCTGAATACAGCTGCATGCTTCGTAATAGCACAAAGACCTTTGCTCTCGGAAAAGATAAGCTAAGCGCTCTTTTACTTTTATCACCCGGATATAGATTAAAAACACAATGTTTAAAATAGATCTAGATCACATACATCTAGACTTCAAGACAGATCATGTGTCTCTGTTATACAAAATATGCCTAGATGTAGTAGGCTAGTAGATAAGCGTTACTCATCGAGATTCTATTTTTATATGTGATACCCGGAATCTAGACGCGATGCGGCAATTTTTAATGTTATATTTGACGCCTACCAGTTTACTATGCACTTCATTTGATGTTAAGTATTTACCAATCTATTTACGTTTTAACTTTTCAGGAAGGCCGACGGTAGCTTATTGTTACACGGTAGATATGGTAGGTACCTACATAGTCCACTGGATACGAAACTTACTTTGTAATTTTTATTTAGGTATTTTCTAGTTTTACGTACAGGAAATTCTTTGGTGCCCGGAGACTCCCCTACCACCTTTTTCTGCCTAATAACAGTGTTAACCTAAGCGGCGGGATTATGTTATGGTTTGAAGGAAGTGGTACTCAATGAAAACAAATTTACCTATCCGAGGCATTCCAACGTAATCCTCAGGTGTAGCAACGCATCCGTGACAAACCTCAGAATTGACAATGGTCTTATCGGGGTTGATTTCAGATAGATCCACTTTCAATTAACTACGTCAGTGAGTGTAGGTATTTTTTAAATACTTAATGATAAACTATAAAAAACGTACCTAGTGTTCAATGCAATTTGCTGCTCAATAATAAAATGATCACGAATTATATTTAAGCTTGAACTAACCTTGAATGTTGATCTTTGGACTGCATTCGCTATTGCTATTATTGCTGGACGTTAAGGATGTCAGTGTTTTGTTTACAAGGATAGGTATATTTACTTTTTAAAGCTTGAAGACAATTAGGAGAGATATTTGTGGTATAAATGTGTCCACAGTCACATCTATTCGTACGTACCAGGACAGGTTCTTCAACCTTCAAAAACTTGTTAATCGTCTGTCCAAACTCTAATCTCAATCTCTCGCGAGTTTCGAATGTGGTAGCATCCTTTGTTGTTCGACTCCGGTGGCACTACCGCAACACCTATTTCTGCCTAGTACCAGCAGTGGAGAGCACTGCTGTGGTCTGGTTTGAAGGGTGTGGTAAGTGAAATATACCTATCCGAGGCATTCCAACTTAGTCCTCAGGGGTAGCAACGCATCTGTTGTCGACCTAGAGTAAGACAGAGATCTTATCTGGAGGCGATTACAGATGTCCATGGGCGACAGTGGCCACTTACTATCAGGTGGGCTGCATGCTTGTTTGCTACCTCTGTTTTATAAAAAAAAGTTTTAAGATAGTAACATCAGGAAAACCAATATAGAACTTAAGAATAACTTTCTGAATTCAATTAATAACAAAACACTTACTTTAATAGGTAGTTACGTTTTCTTAGATATATCCTACGTAGGAAGCAGAGGATTGAATAATAGCCGTCCCTAAAATACGGTATGAAAAGGGGCCCGTCAGACACACGAAGGCGCCAAAATATTACAGCAAAAAAATTGGCACTGTCTCTTCACCTTCGGCGTCCGATGTTTTCTTATTAATACTTATAACGGAAAATGACTTACAAAAATAGATGTGAAACTGTTAATGTATCCATCTATTACTGCTAATTGCAAACAATGGTGATTTTTTGTACACCTTCAAAATATTCTTAATATTGACAAAAAGTGCAAAAAACTTACAAATTAAAATCGAAGAATTGTAAATAAATTAACATTTAAATTACCGGGTAAACAAAATTATCTTAAGGTACCTGGTACATACATCTACATACATACGTACATACTGGTATCTACTACACTTAATCACAATAAAATTATAGCCTTGAATGTCAGTCAGCAAACGAAACGATATTAACAAAATATATTTTTCCGGTATAGGTAAATATTACTATTATACCTATTAACTAACTAACATGTAATCAAAAACAAATACATACAACTGAACGCCTAGGTATGCATGGGTCCTAAAGCAGTATTGTGCTATGAAATAGTTATGGCAACACCAACCCCGGATCCTTAACTCGCATCCTGCTATCTATACAAATAAATAAAATTGAAGTGTCTGTTTGTGATTTCAAAATATATATTTTTTACCCAATGCATATGAAAGTATACATGATACCTATAACGAAAATGCAATTAAACTTTTTTGTCTGTCTGTCTGTCTGTTTGGCCGAGCTAATCTTCTAAACGGCTAGACCGATTTTGACGGGACATTCACTGGCAGGTAGCTGAAGGTCTAAGGCGTAACATAAGCTACTTTAATTTTGGAAAAAAAAATAGTGCGCGCGCCACACGCTTGCGGGCTCCCTCGCGGGAGGGCCGGATGTGGCCTACGTTTAGATAAGTATTCCTTTTTACTTTTTTAACGCGGGTGAAACCGCGGGGATCAGCTAGTCATTGTATATAAAACAAGTGACCAGTTTACCTATAAATGACGCATCACAATCACAATTAATTACGACGTATCTATTATTACAAAAATGTATGTAGGTAATGTTTATGTTTACAACAGTAAAGTTAAAACATTGGTAAAGGTAAAATGCATAGATACATTTATTGTATCATAAACGTGTCAGGAAAGTTATTATTTAAGCGTGTGAATTTACTCTTTTAAATTAAACATTTTACTTACATAAGCCGAAAGAAATATAATAAATAAAAAATATGTAGCAATAACTAATTTATTTATAAATAATTTATTTATTACCCTTAGATTGTAATTTTCAGAGATCGTGTATGTTTGCATACTTTAAACTCAGTCCATTTTATATGAGTTTTGCGCAAAAAGCCTATATGTAGGTTTATATAGGCTAGCCTGTAAAAATTAAACCATAATTAAAAAAAAACGATGTGCAAAGATCCATGAACCGCGCGTGACGGGGTTTCCCGTGTATTAAATACGTGAATAAACGTTAAAATCATACACCTGTATTGAAACAATGGGCGTAAGATCTAAGACCAATGAATAAGCAATTAAATCAAATGTCGCCACCCTCGGGGCTCGAGTGTGTGCTCCGCTTAACAGTTAAGTAAATAAGGGTTGTCGCTTAGTCGCTTGGGAATAAAATTATAATGTTTATATTTTTAGGAATACTATTGTTTGTGTTTTAGTGTTTTCTTGTTAGCGATATGGTTTACCAATTATTGTTAGATTAAATTTATTTTGTGATTTTTTATTTTATAGTATACTGCATTTTGCCGCCGGCTTTGCAGGCTTGTGTACTAAATAATGGATGTTATTATACATATAAAACTTCCACTTGAATCAATCTATTAAAAACCGTATTAAAATCCGTTGCGTAGTTTTAAAGATCTAAGCATATAAGGACAGACAGCAGAAAGCGACTTTGTTTTATACTGTGTAGTGAAGCATGTGATTGTATATTTAATTCTAAAAAGTAATTCGTGTTTGTTAAAACTGGACAAGGATACTATTATCTTATTAAAATTGTGCCGTAACAACAAAGTTTGTTTTCTCAATAAACATTAATTTTATTATTTTGGCGAACGGGAAACTCCTATCCAGTTCTATGACGTCGAGGAAGCGGCCGTTTCTAATATCGTAGTTCGAGACTTTTCTATACGTACCAATACAATGTTAAACAAATAGGTTCACTATTCATCACAAAAAACGTTTACAAGAGTATAAAACTGATAAAAACAGCCTAAAGTTAAATCGCTTGAATCACACGCATAAGATCCCTTTACGATTACGACTTTCATTTATGACAATGTCGTAATAATACGATGTCATTTGTGGTCGCATTGCCGTTAAGTCAACGCATTACGTCCACTTTTGGCTAGTTGGCAAATAGAGGCATCATAAAACAAACGGTTTTAAGGCCGTCCGTATGTACTGTGGACTCTTATCGAACGTTAAATAGTGTCGCAAAGAACCTTTTGTTTCTTACACAATTGTACCGAGAATGAACTTCAGAAAAAGGACAGACCAATATTGTTTTAAGACACTAAAAAAATAAGGTTGGTTAGGTAACTATTTTTTTTTTCTCACATGATGATATACTCATACTCGTATATTCTAATTCATAAATCAAAATAAATGCCGACTGAATCGTGTTAAAATACTTCAAATTTAAATTTAGCTTACAGTAAAAACAAAAATGAAAAATATATAAAAACACAATGAATTTTCCAACAAGAAATAAACCTAATTTATTCACTTTAACGTTACCCCAACTCACTCGCGCGAAGGTGTGAACCCTACAAATTTAGATTTGCCGATCCTCAGGCGTGAATTTCTCGTGCGGCGTGACGTACCGAGCCGTGTTGCCCTACACGTGAGATGACGACAAACTGCCTACTTACTCCAAGATATAAATATTTCGTTGTTTTGAATCTCTGCTTATGTTGAAGATACAATCATGATAATTATGTTTATCGAATTCTAAATCAGCCTATGTTATTAGGTAATACAGCTCTTAGTTCAAGAGAGATGTTTGTCGTTATGTAAGACAAAAGTAATTGCTATGTTCAACACAAGTGAAATAAAAAAATATACACAATCATATTTTTCGTTATTAAATATAATATTAAAAAGTAACAATAACATAACGGACAAGTATAAAACAAGCATTTACTTTTTAAATAACAATGTTTAATAAGAATTATGTGTTTGCTTACAAGTCGATTTAGGTAGGTATTTGTTTTAAAATCACCTAATTGTTAATTTCAACCAATTTATGGTTGTTTTTGCACAATAAATATTGTACCTGACGTTAAAGCTGATAAAACTATTTATATAATCATAAAAAGGCCCTTTTTATGTAGCTATTTTTTCGATGACAAAAAATATAATTCATATAATTTTACCCGCGTCAATGTCAGAACATATCTAGAGGTCCATTTTAATTTAAAAGTATTATTTTAAAAATAATTCTTCGTCATAAGAAGTGTAACACAGGTAATTGAAAAACAGCCACTGAAAACCCTATATCATGTATCACTGTGTCACATAGCCCGGTGTACTCGCGTTGCGCGGTCAACCGCGGCGAACACGTGATGCTCACGTGTTTTATGTGTTGATGTTTATAAATACGTATTTATTAACTGCAAGTACTTAATTAATAGTATATGTTATACATTGTTAATATTACGACTTACTAGTATATTAATTCGTAATAGCTAGTATCTAAAATTAGGCACTATTAGCTACTAAGAGCAGAACCGCCTAGTACAATAAATATGTTGTTTAAACAAATATTCGCCCTTGACCATTTAATAGCATGATAACTGTTAAATATATTTTCTAACTTCTAAAACTCGATTCACATTTTAACACTTAATTGACTGTTAAAGGCTGAACAATAAGAAATGTGACAAAGCAAAGTAGTTAGTAATTGTAATAATTGTTACAGGTTAAATAACATTTACCTAAATAATACAAATAATAAATATAATTTCTAAAACTGCGTGCTGTAACACTATTAAATCAATTGTTCTTTTAATAAGAAATTCTTTACTTATAATTATTTTTCTACACTTTTCATTGATCAGAGGTTAAATAACAAAAAAGTGTTTAACAAAGTGGGTCGGTCAAGTGGCACCAAATGTGCACCGATTGGTAACAAGTGAATGTTTAACCGGAGGTGTAGTCTAAATGTAAACCGAGCCATTACCGCCGTTGGAGAAAACAATGAGACCCTAGCTAAGGTAGCGTTCATGACACGAATATGTGTCGCCCTCTGCAGGTTATTGATCTGTGGTGTGGATACACACTGGGGACTGAGGATTTGAACAATGAAATAAATCCATGACAATTAAAGTTCATTATCTCATTGAAATTTTTAGAAGTTGTCAAAATTTTGTACACTTAAACTACGGCCTAAACTCCTCACTCTGTGGGAAGATCCGTACCAAGCAGAGGGACAAGAATGAGATGACGATAAATATCAAATATCTAATACTGATAGGTTTGATTAAGTATTTTTATAATACATAGTATAGTATCAAAAGAGCAAGCAGTCCACCTAATGGTAAGTGGCCACCGCCGCCCATAGATATCTGCAATCAATCCCAGATAGGACAAGACAGATCCGAGTCTTACGTGAGGTATGCCACAGATGCACTGCTACCCTTGAAGGTTAAATTAGCACACCTCTGATAATTATGTCTCCCTTACTACATCCTTCAGACCATAATATAGCAGCGCTTAATGTTTAAGTAATTAGGCAGAAACAGGAGAAGCGGTGGTGCCATTCGATATGAACCACATAGATTTGGATTACTTTTAAAGCAATTACTTTATAGTATACAAATATTACTAGGATAAGTAAAGTATAAAATTACATATCCATGCATGTAGCAGATCGTCGCGCTACGAGTCTTTTCAAATGTTATTTATCAATTAAATTCTCATAATTTAAAAATAACCTAAGAGATTGCATGCACATTTTTTGTGTATATTTAAATGTCCTGTAAAAAAACTCAGACGATATTACAATCATAAAGAACGGTTGCACGTGTAGGTAATTAATTAACTTGCCGTTATATCACGTTTAGTATCAGCTTGTACATACCTGTAACAAAAATATTTATCGTTAGTTATTTCGAAAATTAATATTGAAAATAATTATTTTGTGTCTGTACCTTTTGCCATTGATGAAGATTATATATTTATGTACCTGTATAAAACAACTAATGTCGTGATTTGAATTTATATTCATTTATTATTCATCATAAACAATCTTGACATATAGTTACATGACATGTAGTTACTAAAGATTCTAAAAAAACCTTCATTTTAATAAGTAAATATTAGTATCGTGTACATTTTATAATATGGTGTAGCAAATGAGCTTATAGTTCTACGTCTGCAGCAATAAGTAGTCACTGCCTATGGAATCTGTAACTATTTCCAGATATAATTACTGTCTTTAAATCATTAATCAGCACATTTTAATATTGATGCCAAAACATAAAATACTATTATCTATAGGTAGTATATCTAGTAGGTATAAAAGTAGTTACATTGTAGGTATAAAAATTACGTTTCTACCCCTCGGGAGTACTTTAATTTTTCAGGGAAAAGGTACCCTATGTCCTTTTCTGGACCCTTTACTATGCGTGTGCAAAATTTCGTAACGATACAGCAAACAGGCGTTACAAAAAACAAATAAACGGACATTCGTATTTATAATAATTAGGAACCATAGGTTATTATACAATTTCTTGATACATTATATATACAATTTCGTGATATATACAATTTCGTGATATATACAATTTCTTGTTAGAACGATGTCGTGAAAGCTACCCCCAGTGTGGTTCCAGCTTGTAGATGGATGTTAATATGCGATGCGCGCGCGCCGTCGCGTCCGCTCTTTCGACGTGTACGCCGATGGAGACGTTTGAATTTAAACAACAGTAAAATTTTACTACCTCGGTGAAGTATGATCTTATGAAGATATGCTACAAGTATTGAAAAAAAACTTGAGAGGTGTCAAGGGACACCCGAATGGAACGAAGTTTCTTTGGAATTTCGAAGGAATGGTAATAAAATTTTATTTTTTATTATTTATTATTTACAAAAAAACCTGTATACACTCAACAAAAATAATCGTCGCGACACCACACTGTTCAATGCGAAATAGAAATGAAAAACAAGCGACATGCGACAACAATATCTGGCTTGCTTTCTCAAAGAGAGAGAGAGAGAGGGAGAGAGAGAGAGAGAGAGACAGGCAGAGAAACAAGCGACATGTGACATGAAAGTGTCGTGACCACTTTTCGTAAGAATTTTTTCCGTCTAGCCCCCTTTCACAACGCGCGATAAGGAACTTCGTTCCAAAAAAAACTTAATAAAATTAAACCGTACGACATGTTGCATCTAACGAATGATATTCGAAAAATTCGTCCACTAATAGAGCAAAAATTGGGATGAGCATTGAATGATAACATATTATGGTTAAACCTACGAGTGTAGAAATAATTTTAATTAATTAACAAGTAAGGAACATCAGACAACACAGATAAAATTCCAACCATTACGTTATTTTCAAAGATTGAAATAAAGCGCTTATTAAAAAAGTTAACTTTCTTTAATAACGACGAAAATAAAAAGTTCAAGACGATGTCTTAACTTAAGATCTAAATCTACAACAATCACAATATCTCAGATGTTAATTAGATGACCAAATTGGATCAGCGATGTCAAGATTTCCAATTTCATAGACGTCCAGAGTTTGAACAGGAATGTTTAGAATTAAATTTGTAACTAAATTAGATACAAATTCGTGCCGAGTTCGAGAGAATTTCTATCGATTGTCACAGATATTATTGTTCTCGCTGTATTTATGGAGTTCTGGGTATTCCGGAACAATGCTACTCAAGCGTGAATAGTATAAAACAATGGTGGTAGAATCCTTTCTAATTCGATTCCGGTGGTACTATTTCTACCCAATAACATCAGTGTTAAGCGCTGCTGTGTTCTGGTTGGAAAGGACCACAAGAGCAACGCATATCTCTCAGGTAGGACTTAGGTAGGTAGGTAGTTAGGTAGCTATAGTCAAATCACTTTAGAGACGTTTTTGCACTTGTAGTAGTGCACCGTCAGCAGATAAATAAACGAAGAATATTTATTTATTTTTTAAAAGGTATCTTCTACTCATAATTAATATTATACAAACGTAAATTATTATCACAACTCCAAGTAATGATTTAGTAGTTATCTTCGTTTTAGCTTTCATTAGATAAATCGTTAATGTTAATGATAATTCGTTCTAATTTTGTGGCCGTAGGTATAAAAAAATATTTTTCTATTCCTCAGGAGTAATATCTTTTTTCGGGATGAAAGATACTTTAAGTGCTTTTTTAAACCCTTGGCAATGTGTGGTTAAATTTCATAACGATAGGTTGGGGAGTTAAGGCGTGAAGACGTTACAAACAAATAAACGTATATTCGCATTTAAATATTAAGATGGTGACAAAGGATGTTAAGATATCAACAGTGAATGGAAGCTAATTGATCGGGAACCTCGAAGTGGAAACTGAATTATCCCAATAGCTTAAGCTGCATAAGTGCATCAATGAAACTTGGTCCAATACGGTTAACTTGCCGAGTTTCTATTACGTTCACTTCTTTAATGTTCGTAAATTGACTTAACGTAATTAAAGTAACGTAAAAGTAGCTGTAGCATGGATTTTTAGAAGAATTAAACAGTTATAATTATAGATTTAAAGCTATTTCGCCAGGTTTTTTTAGAGGTGATTTGTTAACGGTCGCACAGACCACCTGAGATTAATTGTTATGTCCATGAACAATAGTAATTGACGTAACGTATGACGTACGTATAAACCTTACTATAGCAGCTAATATCCATAGCAGACTTCAGAGTAAGGAGAAATCTAAATTTACTATCCAGACACATAGTAACACGGAGACGATCAAAAATGCGTTACTATGGCTCAGGACAAGTTAAATTGATTCATCTACCTCTGCACAGCTAATCTTACAACTACGTTCAAATAAGACACAAATGCGCAAGCATTGCTTGTCAAGCAAGTTCACAAATAAATCTATCGCCTTCAATTTAAAACTGTTTAAATATAATAATTGGAATACAATAGCCAAAGGATCTTGCAGTCAAAAGCGCCGGAGGTCACGCCACGGTCCCGCGCCGTTAAATTATTCAAATATGGGGATCGGAGAGATTTCTAGCTACGACTGTTCATTGCAAATTGAATCTTGATAATGTAATTTGTGAGTCTATTCCACGCCACGCCGACAGTATCGTGTGGGCAATTGATATTTTAGTCACAAATCCAGTCGTTCGTTCGTTCGTCGATATTAAATTTGCGGTCCGAATGAGCGTCGAAACGAACTTATTGACGGCGGATCCGTAATGGAATTAGCGTCTCTGTTAGTTTGATAAAACGGATTATTCTGATCGCACCGGATTATAAAGGATTAGAATCTAACGAGACATGTTTATAGATTAATACGTGACTTCATTTGCAATCGTGGTTTTGTGAATATCATATATTTTACCTATGCAATAAAATGACAGATACGAACCATGTGTAACGGTAGTTAAAAATACGACAATATACTTTGTATAGAAGAATACTTTTTCAACTGTCTGCCATTTTAAAATCCGTATATAAAAAGGCAGCATGTGTTTAGCAGCAATGTTGCGTTTAGAGAATACAACACAGAAAAATATGTGTAGATGATTTGGTATGTTGCATTTTTAAACCAGACTAGTGACAACTAACTGCTAGTTTGCCCTAGAAAGTGCTTTGCCGTCGTCAACTCTGGAATGTGCCTGTTGATGACTGCAGGATGAGTAACTTTGCTGGAAAACGGTGCTGCGTACTGGAAGTAAAACATTTGTAATCTTCTACGGGATCATGAAGCACGTGAAGTGACATAGTGGTCATTTTTAGGCCAACTTTACGATTTTTTATGTAACACCAGTTGTTTGTTTATATTATTTATTAATTTGGTAAATATTAATATACTTTTTATTTATTTTTCATCATGTGTTCTACAACTTGCTTATATTTTTTTTATTAAATTGTTTACATTTCTATGTATATTGCTACAATTAAATGTTTTTCTTTCTTTTTCCGTTTTTTATTTTTAAATTTTGTTCGTTAAAGTAGATATTATCGAACAATGATTGTAAGCAGATCTAAGACTATGTATTGCTGAATGAGACACATTATACCGTTACGTGTTGTTCTCAGAAAAGACCAAAGTAATTAGGTTAAAATACTAATTAGCACTAAAAGAATAAACACGGGTAGAAAAGTTGGCTACAGACTTCACTAAAAGCTTACCGCTTCTAGATAATGTTCAGGGTCAGTAAAATTGAAATTAAAAGAAGAAACTATATTTTCATTACTCACGCATATCCACAATTTTTTGACTGCTGAGGCTGACAATTTTACTGTCTTTCACCTGCTTCAATGTTCAGACACTACGGAAGCCACTGGATTTATATGCAAATGGTATAACTATTTGCAATAATAATTTTTAACCATTTTGCTCTTATTCAAAGTTTTAAGCTTAGAGTTTTATCCCATAAGAGTCCGGCGTTTAAGGTCGACAAACTCTAGTAGGTACATAATTATTTCTCATATTTCTCAGGGCCCTTAAGACGTAGCAACATTTTTAGTCTATGTCAAATAGGATCCCATTCTTTACTTGGGGTAAATAAAACATGTAAAAAGGCAACACTGACCGCTCCCGTGCGTGCTAATTGATACTTAAATTTCAATAAAGACGTAAAATAAATCTTCAACGTGTCTGTGAGTTTGTTTATTTTATGATTTATGTAATGTGACATGTTGAACATGAATATAATAAACGGCGTGCATGTATCAAGGTGGGATAATTTGCCGCGCGGCCGCCGGCCATTACGCGATAGCATCTGTATTGCTCACAGCTGTGCGACTTTGCGACTGTGCGATCGGCGATTGTGCTACTAAGACTAAAGTATTTATGATTTGAGTCTGAATTGAGAATGGAATACGTGTTATCGCGATTATTGTGAAAAAAATCTGGTTAAGATAACGGTGGGTAAGAAATATTTGTAGTGCAGTGATGACTTAATGACAAGTTTGTTTTTTTTTTGTTAATAATCATAATGGTCGTATAACATTTTTATTTGTATTAATAGGAAAATTGCAATAAAGATATTTTTATTATTTTTAGTAATTGTTAAAATTCTGCATTGTAAATATGTAATACTGTTTAATGTAATATTAAATAGTGGTGTAAGGGATGTAATAAGAAATATAAAAAACTACGACACTGAAATGTATAAAACAAAAATGTATAAATAAAAGGATTCGTTTATATTAATGTATGAGATAAGGTTAACAATAATGAATATTTATTTCGTCGCATTTTATTTTTCAATCGTACGTGTGTAGGCCGCCTACATGACCACATGTAGTCGGCGTTAAATTGCGTTTATCACATCATTTAGGTCATTTCGTTTAGAACACGGGCGTAAAAATACAAATGTGTATGTTCTTCTAATTAGTATTTTATGTAAAGAGCGCAATACTTAATGGATGTTATTCTATTTAAAGGTGGGCGAATGTTCTTTTTGTTATCTCGTGTCAAATTTTGTTCTTAGTTTTCAGTTAAGAATAGCCTATTTTAAATCATCATTAAGTTCACTTTTCGTTACTGTTGTGTTATTGTTTGTTTTATTTAGTTCGAGGCCAGTCTTAGTTCACACTGAAACAATTTTATCGTGTGTAGGTACTATAAAGTTTGCACTATAAACACGGCAATTGACGTTTGTAAGAACTATTTATGTGATTGTCCGTTATAACAATACTTAACCTCTAAAAGTTTAATCGAATACCTATTACGGCAAAAATATAGCCCTTTATACTGACATTAGGTATATGTAGCCTATGTCCCTGTAGTTCCGGGATCAGAATAGGGCTATGGTATCCTCTGCCTATCGTAAGGGGCGACTAAAAGAGGGCTCCGGGGTTGTGGGCGGCTAGAATGGGAGCTTTAACCGTCCATCCAGCGACCCAGAGAAGGACGGCAGCATGTGTGGTCGCATACCGCCGTGCACCTGACGGTGCGGCGAGAGCAGCGCTCGCCGGAGCTGAGCTCGATAGGGCAACGCGCTTAGAGGACTCCGGATCCTTGCTGAGCCCGCGGAGTCCTCTTCGCAGCGTCGATGACGGCTACCGGGGGAGTTAGTGCGGTAAACATTCTACAAACCCGGCGTCGCTCGCGAGACGTCGGGTACCTTTTGAAGGTTTTCCCCTCGTCAACAAAAAAAAGATATACAGGCTTAGTAGTAAAGATCCTTCTTGGACATAAGCCTGAAAAGTTTTTCAAAATTACAAACACGTAACTGAAACGTAATTTGAAACATAGAAAATAAAAAATAACCAGACACCGATTAATCACGCAGTCAACAAAACGGTAGACAAAGACGCTAGATTGATGTCGGGTGCCTATTAACAGAAACAAACAGCACGCCATTTTGTTTGTTTCTTTATATTTAACGCTATACGGATATAGCGAGCTAATAATAAATCAAAGCTAACTTCTACGCTGTCGAGTTACGGTTGAGACGTGACAGTGTAAAAAGAATAAGAGTTTGAGTATGTTCCATAATACGATCAGTTCATCTGCCGTAAAGGACTGTTTAAAAACAGTAGTGATTTTTAAACACGTACTTGTTTTTACCCGCAACTTCGCTCGCGTTAATGTGTACATTCGCACAGAGGCCGTAGGTATCAAAGTAGGTTGTAGGTATAAAAGTTACTTCTGTATCCCTCGGGAGTAGTACGTTTTTTCGGGATGAAAGGTATTCTACGTCCTTTTCTGGACCCGTTACTATGTGTGAGCAAAATTTCATTACGACCAGTTGAGCAGTTAAGGCGTGAAGGCGTTACAAACAAACAAACAATTAAGGATAAAATAGGATATAGGATTAGAATCTCGAATGGCTTGACACGACTAAAATTAAAATACTACAATTAATATGAATAAGTGGTTGGTAAAATTAAATCGGCCAGGGATGTACGAGTACTTTGGAAACAGACATTTGCAAAACAAAGAAACTTTTTGACCAGATTTGTTACGGATTCAATCATATAAAACAGTCATTTTCGCAATCTTTTCTTGTCCAAATTCATAGTGACATTCCCAACAGCTGCACAGTGGCGCCATCTGCTCCAAAATCCGTTTTAAATGCTAACAACGCCATCTATCCACTGAACGTTGACATCGTGGTGTAACACATTTTTAGCATGAGGCAGTTCTTATATTTCGTCTGGACGTGGATGACGGTTGACTTACAGATGAGGAAACCTTTTAAAATTCAGAATTAGGAATGTATTTTGGTCAACCATGGACATAAGTCAATCAATCATAGGATTCTTATCGTATTTAAGTTTATTCACAGGTAATAATAGCCGGTAATAGCAGGCGGTAATAGCCACTCCATCAGGTGGACTGCAAGCTTATTTTTCTACTTCTATTCTATAAAAACAAACTTATTTTTGCATCTTGAACTATAAACTAGAATCTGCATTGTTTATAGGTAGGATACAAATATAGATCAAGTATGATCAATTTAGCCCTAAAATAGCATCCACTCACAAATATCGGTCTACAGGAAGTATCCATTAAGTCTGGGAGTCTACAATTATAATTGACTTGTGCCTATTATTGCGTATGGCCATAAAACACACTGGCAATGAAGCGGGATAACATGCCTTAAATTTTTTTGAAAGGTACCTACTTATACTTGGTAGTTATAAATCAACTATTCGAAAATTGACTTCCAAGTTAATTGTTAAATTATTTGCTATTAATTTTGGTTTGATTCTTTAAAAATTACTCCTATTTTTCGATATAAATTTCGATATAAATTGTATATGCAAAGAAAGCCTTGCAATGGTATAAATGATATAATTATACAATCGTTTCTTTATTCCGGGAATGTCTCACCACGACTGGATAGAGTACTCTTAGAATTAGTTATATCAGTTATATTAAATTAATCTGAGACTTTACCATGTGGCAATATTCGTTTCCTTCTTGAATTTCATGCAAACCATATTTCCCAGGAAAACCCGATAATCAGTTGATAGGGAAAACTTCAATAATGATCATGATTAAACGGACTACATGATCGTTAGCTACTTAAATCTCAAAACAATCTTTTCCTAAGCAAAAACCTTTAATATATTGGTAACTAAGGGCCAATGATATAGAGTTATAAACGTATAGAGAATACATAACAATTAACGTAATCGATATCAAACTAGGGATGGTTCAAATGTCACGCTCTTGCCAAGAGACGTGACGGCCGACGTGACACATTCCGAGGATAATTGGTGTTTGATTAACGCACACATCCATTATTACATATGTATATTTAATTGGTGGTTTATGTATACTTATAATAATAATACTTCTAGACAGCGCCAGATGGACTTTGAAAATCGGATTAATCAATTAATTACAATATGAATTAATTATGCTTTCTACTATAGAACTTCATGTAAGATTTCCCTATGCTGACAGTGCAACATATTATATACAACTATAAATACGAATAGGTTTAAATTACATTTTACATCACCTGTATTATTTGCAGTGGGTTCCGAATTCGATTCCCGGCTAAACAGAAACGACATCTAAATAATGAATTTAAGTTATGGTTCATTTTGAATGACATACAACAAAAATATGATGAGAGTAGAAAACGTTATTGTATTTAATAATTTGATTTTTTTTAAATTTTCCTTTGAACTTTACATACTCTGCATTATATCCAAAAAATAAAAGCATAGATGTACCAACTTGTATAACAATAACTAGTATTAACCCGCAGCTTCGCTCGCGCTCATTCACACAAAGAGACCGTAGGTATAAAAGTACCTTACATTGTAGGTATATCTCTTTTCGGGATTAAAGGTACCTTATGTCCTTTTCCAGACCCTCGAAAATTTGTGTGCAAAATTTCATAACGATCGGTTGAGTAGTTAAAGCGTGAAGGCGTTACAAACAAACAAACAATCAAACAAATAAACGGATTTTCGCATTTATAATAATCGGGATTACATTAAAACACATGAACTAAACATGTACAAAACGTTGTAGAGTACAACAATATAGATAAACGGATTTGTCCTCAGACGTAGAGCCTTAAGCCATATACACAATGTAATGCAAACGGAATAACGGAATGCAGTGAATCATTGTAACGTAATGGGCGTCGGTTTCCGTTGCCTCGTTTCTCGTTGACATTTCTTGTGATTCGACTGCCTTTTGTTGGTTATGACGATATCGAAGGATGGTAGATTTAGCCTCAAGCGCAGAGTCTTAAGCTATACACAAAATTGCAACGCAAACTGAATTACGGAATGCAGTGAATCATTGTAATGTAATGAGCGTCAGTTTCCGTTGCCTCGTTTCTCATTGATATTTCTTGTAATTTGACTGTCTTTTGTTAGTTGTAACGATATCGCGGAAAGGTAAATTTGGTCTTAAAACGTAGAGCCTTAAGACACAAACAATGCCATGCAAACTGAATAACGGAATGCAGTAACTCATTGTAACGTAGTGGGCGTCAGTTTCCGTTGCCATATTTCTCGTCTTTTTTTTGCGACCGACAGGTTTTAACGACATTAAGAGAAGTCGGTAGGATCCTTCGTGGTTCTAATAACGAAAGGGTTTGTTTTCTCCCAAAATAATTTTATTATCAACAGGGCGTTTAAATTTTAGGGTGATAGAACTCTTTGTGGTGGCACCACCGCCAAATCTGTTTCTGTCTAAGAACAGCTGTATTAAGCGGTGCTGCGTTCTGATTTAAAATGTATGATAAGGCAGATATATTCATCCGAGGTAATCTCATTAAGTCCTCAAGGGTAGTAATGCATCAGTGACTGACCTTGGGTAGCACTCTAATGCCCATAGTTTTTCACAGTTGCCCATGGGCAGAATTGGCTACTTACTACCAGGTGAAGAATATGCTACTTTCATACTTATAGTGAAGCTTCGTGTTTAGTAATTTAATACGCTAATTGTAAAACAATTCGCAGTACCGTGCCGTGCTGTAAGTAACAATGGGAACTGAATTCTTATTCTCATCTGATCACACGTGGGCAGTTGGAGCCGTGTGATCGGATGCCAATTCGGATGACGCATAAGGGCGTCTGTCGACGAACCCGAATACCAATCGGAGATTCCACTTTGACGTATCAATACCTATCGATCCTGATCTATTGATTTATTTAACGCTTACAAATAAATTAATGCTTCGATATATGATTTGTTTATTGCTTATGAATAAATTAACGGTTTCAGGGATATATTTATTGGGGTTTTGTTTTGATATTGTTGTTTTGAGTTAGGTATAGATATGTGTACGGTATAGTTTCTCATGTTGCTACGAGTAACGAAACTAGATACCTAGGGTAGTAGGATAGGATACGATAGGTTAGGGTAGGATAGAATAGAATAGGATATTGATCATAATTTTTTAAATATTTTTGTAATGTATTCTCTCTGAAGAAAATATTTTCATTATGCGTGAGTGAGCATATTTTGGTATCTTCCCGAGTTCAAGATTTTCTGTGGTCTTTGGCTACACCTATGTAAGTTTGTATCTATGTAGATACTATGTTGTATTATGATGTGTTGTCTATAATATTATTAATCTCACTACATCCTAAGATTATAAGATATTGGAACGAGCAATTTTACCGATAAATTAAAAACAGAAAAGAAGTTTTTTATAAAACAAAGCTACAAATATTTTATTCGTATTCATAAAGTTAAGTTTCCCAAGAAATAATTCAGTCAGCGGTGAAATCCGTCAGATTTATTTCAAGAGGGAATTTAATATAACGAAATATTGAAAAAATAGTTACCTTTTCGATTTTCAATCAATTTATGAGTACATCGACATGAAAGCGAGAAATAAACTATCGAGCAATGGCCGAGTAAACAATGCACTCCATTGAATTACTTGTGTATTGCTGGATCGTTATGCAATGAAAGATTGGTTTAATGTGAATCGGGTTCAAGCACTATGGCCCAATCCAAAATTACTCTTGTTTCTAGACTTTTTTTATAATAGCAGGACTAAGAGCAGTGGTGTTCTGGTTTGAAAAATGTTGGATGTTTTATCTTTAAACTTCTTAAGTTCTGACATTTTAATTTAATAGATTTTATTAGATTATTGTTTTAAATTTACTTTCAGATGGATTTGAAACTTCGGTAATAGATTTAAAGAGAAGATTAGTATTGTAGAAGATTTAAAACTGATTGTGATTGGAATTTTCAATATGCACTTAAGTCGTAGATTGTTGCAAAAGAGTTTTATCCTTCTATACTCTATAGTAGTAATTTCCACAAAGTAACCTCTGATGATTCTATCCGGAAAATATATCTGCAGTCATTTCAAATTTATCTATGTAGGTACCATACCATACTACCAAACAACGAATGTACAGAAATTCGAATTTATTACAGCATAATCTCTAATCGTGACAAACACCCCCTAATATGCGATTAAGAGGCGCGACCTTCGTTTTCACTTTGCCTACTTCGTTTACTTTACCTTAATCTTTTATTTTCTTGTTTATTTCCCTCGCAGTTGTTATTTTACTCCCGGGGAGTGATACGTCAAGACTAGTGTTGCCAGGTCCGAAATGATTTAAATCGGATAAAAAATAAACCGGTACTTAAGGTTGGTAGATCGGAATAAAGAAAAATATTTATATTTAGAAATATTTTTCTTTATTCTAACTTAACCTATTATATTTTTATAATTAAGGTTTTTTAATTATGGAGTTTTACAACTAAGTAATATAACTGGTAATTAACTGATATCTCATAGGAAAGAGCGAATATTACGCAAAGATGTGACCGATCTACATGGTTCAGACCCCGCGATTCCGTGAGATTTATGATACGGTTCGGTGTTTTAATTTATTCTTTTAATAATTTGAATTATTTACCTATCGGGACAGTATATTTATATCCCGATCAGGTGCAAATAAGAACGCGTCCCCAGACCCCTGAAAATCGGGACGTCCCGTGCAAATCGCAACACCTGGCTACTCTAGTCATAACCGACGTTGCTTTTACAGCCTTGGAGCGAGTATATTACACGTCTGGATGATGTATGTTCCGAATAATGGTAGTGATGTCTTGGTAAACTATTTCAAGTATCCATTGACCTACTGAGCTTTTAGTTTTACTAGAGTTATTTACCTAAAAGTGATAAAAACTAAACATTACTACAACGATGCATCAGTTGTCGTTTGCAGGAGCAACGGACCAAACATCAATATTGATTTCGTGATCCAATTATGTAAAAGAAATAATAAAAAGGAAAGCAAATTTTATTTGAAATTATTGCAGTGTAATAATATAGTCTACATATTTTAAGTGTGTATTCATTTTAAATGTAAAGTACCTAGGTAATTGTTCGTTATAACGTGTGATTAATAAAATTTTTATGTAACGAAAATTGGATTCATGGCCAAACTTTTACGATCAAATTAAAACACTTTGTCCAACCTAAATAGAATTTACCCCTTTCGAGATTCAAACTCTGTACCTTCAGTTTTTTGATGAGACATTATAGACATTTGATTATAAGAAGTTATGTGGGCTTAAAATCAATTATTATATGCATTTATGTCGAAAACATCTCGAGGGAAATTATGGATAAAATCAATCATTATATGCGTTTATGTTAAAAACATCTCGAGGGAAAATATACGGTTGGAGGTCTTCACGATTGCAAAGGTATGCAAATCTACCATTCTACACATCACCAGCATGGTGGTCTGAACCTTATCTTCCTGAGAAGGGACCCGTGTTTATCAGTAGGAAAGTGCCTAATAAATAAGTTAATAGTATTTGAAAGATAGATATGTATGGGAATTACTTTGCAATTACACATTGATTTTTAATGTTCGAGGACACAAACCAGTTCTTATTTAATGTCAGTTAATTGTACATTTAATGATAAGACTTTTTTAGTAATGAAATATTATTTTGTAACATACAGTTAGGTATTCGTTAGTCGTATTCGTTGCTAAGTGTATAATTAATTATTTGTTTATAGATATGTAATAATATGTATTAGATAGGTACCTAAAGCAATGCGACGTAACTACAATACAAAGATAGAAAGTATTTATTAAAAAAACGTAATCGAATAAAGTAATAGATGAAAATACTATTACAAAACGTTACAACGATCCGAAACATTCTTTCTGAATACAACACTAGCGTGACAGCCCGTGACGTCACACAATACCTTTTAGCGGCAGCCGTGATCCGTCACCTCGCTCTGTCAACGGATCAAATAGTACAACACTATATTAACACTTCACATCATTTCTATTGCAAACGTAATAGAGTCCATTTCCGCCTAATTCATTGAAATGTAAAGTTGGCGCGGTAATTTTTATTTTACTCTAGCAAAAACCCGGTCATGCTTTTCTGTTTGATATTAATTATGTGGAATGTAAATAAATGTGAAGAAATGTAAAACATATAGGTATTTAGTCAATTGCCAGCAACATATAATGTTTTGTAACCTCTGTATGAGGTGCATATAGCTTCTTGTTTTCATAGAAGTATCGAGATTATAAATATACAAAAACATTTATGAACAGAAATCCAACCTTGTGTTCATTTTTTTGATATGATTGAAGTAGCAAACGAGCATGCAGTCCACCTGATTGTAAGTGGCCACTGCCGTCTATGGACATCTCTAATCCAGATAAGATCAACCTACCTGAGGTTGACCCCTGATGCGTTGCTACCCTTAAGGATGGAGATGGAACGATTCGGATAAGTATGTCTCCATTCAGACCAGAACATAGCAGTGTTTATTAACACTGCTGTTATAAGGCAGAAATAGGTGTGGCGGTGGTGCCGCCGGAGTCGAACTACATAGAGTTCTACCACCTATAATTTCAAGCGAATCCATCTAGTTTTCATACAAGTATTGTGATAAAAAACATACAAAAACATTTATATACAGTTAGCCAATTTCGTGTTCAAAATTAAAGTCAATCCATTGACAACATTCCGAGTTTTGCGGCCACAAACATACGCACTGAATTTTTATGTGTAAAGATTTTCAGCAACGATTTTCATTAAACTGTCCGGTGTACAGTCGTACGTTTGTTTTAACGTTTTCGCTCGTCGTGAATATTTAAATGCCTGGAAAAGAATGGGTCATTAGGTTGCGGGTACGATCGGTACAATTATTTCAACGGCTCTCTCGGCCATCTTTAAACCGTTTTATTGTTATGATACCGAAACTGAAACATTTTATAAAAGCCGGGTTGTTAAGGCGTTATCGGAGAAATATGGGAAAAGTTTTATCGTCACACTAAAACGACATGGTAATGTTAGCCGTTACATAATTTGCAATTACATATTGTTACGCATTTTTTTGATTTTAATAGGTGAAAAAGCTCGCGTAGTGTACCTACATTAGCGGGTTATCTGATGGTAAGTAGTCACCGTTACCTATGGATATTCGCAACACGAGACACTTTTGGAGGAGAGCTCTTTTTGCACCTTTTTTGAAGAATTTCGTTCATATTGTTGCCCGTTTGATTATATTAGTTGCTATCCGTATTGTTCTAACTAGCTATGTTAATCCCTGATCTAGGTAAGCAGTAGATCTTAGGTCATTTTGTGATTGATCAACCGCACTGTAAAATATAATCACGAAAACCCGCGGAAGTCTGATCACTAAAAGTATTCAATCCCGCGGCCTCATAGTTCAACGTCAAACGACGCAAATATTTAGACACGAACAGCGACACACTTTCGCAGTTCGCGAATACCCGCCACAACATCAGGTGCCCTTGAGGCGAAATGTGAGAAATCCATTCGAAATCAGATATAACAGCGTTAGGGTAGGTCTGGCATCGCTATTTGGTTGATTATTGCCAAGATGGGCGTGGTCCTCGGACTTTGATTGATGGACGCCGAGTCCGTTCCGATCGCGTCGCATGCCACGTCGTGACGGTCGTGACACGATCACGATTCGATCTAAATGTTACCAACATTGCTGAGGCCGGTGCCGAAGATAGAGGTTCTCAATTTGATTCTCTTACGTAAATGTTCCTAATTCGGTCTGTTGTTTCTGTTTCTACTTTTGGTATTTCTTTAAGGCCAAATGAGGTACCTAATTAGCTAATGACATTATTAGTTTTTAGGTATTTTTTCTTGGTTTGAATTAAGTTTGGTAATTAATTAAAACTTGTTGTATTACATTAGCGGTTAGAAGTGCGTTGCCGTGTATAGTAAATCTTTCAATTTCACGGTGTTAAAAAATTTTAGAAAGGAAATGCCGTAAATTATTAGAAGTTACCTATCAGAAATGTTTTAATTTATTATAATTATGGTGGCTGAATTTTTAGATTTTCAACTGCGCCGGCATCCCTTTTACACTTTTTAGTTTGAACCGTGTAGGAAATAATACTTTTTCGTTTTACCTCATTAGCCTACGGAGTTATAATTATAATATATAGAGTTATAACTATAATTAATCTATTACCTACTACTTCTATTACATAAAAGAAATTACAATGAATATGAATAAACGCACGTATAATAATTATTTTATCAAACACATAGACAGCACTGTCATTCAATACCGGATTAGCGGCGGCCATTAGCAAAGCAAATGTTTATTGTTTCGACTATTGTCTTTAAAAAAGCGGAACGTATGACGCATCGGTCATTAGCGTGCCGAAGACTAAAATAGTACCGGTATATTTGGACCTTCAAACAATCGGTATTTAGTACAGGTGATCTGACTTGGCGTCGAGTCATTGCGTTAAATACGTTTATGTTGATCGATATTCGATATATCGTGATTCTTAAGTAACAAACAAATGGTGGAGTTTAATAAGGCTTAAAGTGGAAGGTATGAAGCGTCGGCCATTAGCGTGCCGAAGACTAAAATAGTACCGGTATATTTGGACCTTCGTCGTTTCCTGTTTCAAACAATCGGTATTTAGTACAGGTGATCTGACTTGGCTTCGACTCATTGCGTTAAATGCGCTTATGTTGATCGATAAACGATATATTGTGGTTCTTAAGTACCTAACAAACAAATTGAAGAGTTTAATAAGGCTTCAAGTGGAAGGTATGAAGCGTTGGACATTAGCGTGCTGAAAACAGAAATAGTACCGGTATATTTGGACCTTCGTCGTTCCCTGTTTCAAACAATCGGTATTTAGTACAGGTGATCTGACTTGGCTTCGAGTCATTGCGTTAAATACGTCTATGTTGATCGACTTTCGACATATTGAGATTCTTAAGTAACAAACAAATAGTTTAATAAGGCTTAAAGTGCAATGAATGAAGCGTTAGATATTAGTGTGTATTATAATGGAAGGGTTTAATAAGGCTTATAGTGGAAGGTATGAAGCGTTGGACATTAGCGTGCCGAAAACAGAAATACTACCGGTATATTTGGACCTTCGACGTTCCCTGTTTCAAACAATCGGTATTAAGTACAGGTTATCTGACTTTGCTTCGACTCACTACGTCAAATGTTTATGTCGACATATCATTCTTATGGAATAGTCACGTGGTAGACTTCGATAAGGCTTAATAAGTATGAGAATAGAGATTAAATAAGAGTATTACTTAATATCCTTGTATTAAGGAACCCGGTTATATATGTGTGTTAATCTTCAATTATTTCGAACGAGTTTTGTTTGGTTAATCAACCGTAGAACAGCAATTGTAATTTATTGACAAATTAATCTTTTGTCGTAAAGAATCATAGCGTAACGAGCTTAGATCTTCCACTTTACGCCGATGCGTTGTATAAATAGGAGCGTCACTTAACGGCTGGGTAGGGTTGCCAGGCAGTCGACAATAGCCGGACAAAACAGACATTTGGCCAATAAGGCCGGACACCGATATTGTTAACTCCAATACCGACGACGGCCCGGATGGCGCATTGGTTAACACGCCGGACCGCTAATCCGAGGGTCCTGGGTTCGATTCGCAGCGAGGCGGAAATTTGAATGATG
>DWPV01000824.1:0-24535 GCA_018251915.1 Urbanus proteus proteus | reverse complement strand
AATAACCTCTACAATGTTTGGAATGGCCACACTGTAAAGTTGTAGTTTTGAAGATGTAACTCTTTTCGTCGCATGGGACGAGATGCGTTGCTACTTGCACTAAGTTGGAACTCCTCGATTAAGGATGTCTTTACCATCCTTCAAACCAGAACACAGCAGCGTTGAATGGTTGAACTCTGCTGTTATAAAAGAGAAATAGTTGTCTAATAACATTTTAGGAACGTGAATGATTCGCGTAATTTTAACATTCGAACTGGCCACTTTGTTTACAAATAACCGGCATTAGGGATTCCAAATTCAAATTTATTTAAAAGTTACAAACTTACAATTGCGTATTTGACTCAAGCTCACACAGGTTAATCGTTTGTTTTCGCACCATTTGATTTCTGTTTACAAAATGTAATTTATAAATATCGATTTAATACAATGCGACGTTTACTACTACTCGTAAGCAACATAGAGGTTCTAAAATCATACATTCTTAACTAATATAGTTAGTTAGTAATTAGTTATGTTAATCCGTCCAATATCACCTCACTGACTTCACTAAATAGACATATTTATTAACTTTTTTTTTGTTTACGAGGGGGAAACCAGTTGGGGAAACCTTCAAAAGGAAGCCGACGCTTTGGGAGCGACGTCGAGTTATGTACCCTCTTACGTAGCCATATTCTGGTCCCGGTACTACAGGGAATATGTAATACATAAACATATGTAATATATAACCTAGCTTTCACAATTATGATAGAAGAAAAGACATTTAAAGCGTAGTTTTAATATAAGACCTAATGAAATCATAATATTAAAATGTTAAAAACGACCCTACTTAAAAAGCTCATGAAAATAATAATACGAAAGCAATCAATCAGATTTTCACTCCCCTACGCTTTGCATTATTGGAAAGTACCTACAGGAATACGACTCGGGTCTCGGGTTTCTTCGTCCATCATCAAAACACGAGCTACCAGGCGATCATAAACTCAAACGATGTACCACAGCCTCATTCGCTGTCCCTTTCACACGCGTACAAATTGTAGTTGCGTATTTTGCATCTCATGCTCTCCGAGTACAACTGCGCAGATCGCGGCGCGCATGGAGGTTCCCCCGTCCATTGGCGGCCATTCACCCTCTGGAATTTTAGGCCACGCCCTCAGGACTTACTTTAAATGCAGGATCGTTACATACTAACTGGAGTTTAATTTTCTAAAATAATTGCCTACATGCAGAAACTTAGAGGCGTTTTAAAGGGACATGTTGCATCTTTTATACGATGATCATGACTATACGAGAATATTTTTAAAAATTGAACTTATAAATCGGATTGTATGATGCCGTGACGAACTTAATTTTACACAACAATAAAAATAATTTTTAGCTAAATTATGTTACACATTTAGAAAAGTTCCTTCGTTCCCTAAAATCTATAATTAATCAATCAGCAACTTCACATTTTACCATTCTTAGCAAAAAAGGACTTGTACTCCAGTTTATGTGTACATACCACACACGTCCATTGTCCAAAATATTATGCGACCCTAGTAAACGAGGTCGTAGCGCGGGGAGATTTTCCACTAATCTCCCATTTTTACAAAATTCCACATTTTACGTAGAATAACCTCCTTCATTAGGAAACTCATTCAATTCCGACGAAGATATCCCAAGCAGATTATTTTCAAACCTGCCTACGTTTCTATTTTATACATTTCTACGTGAATTTGCAAATATATAAAATTGTCTGGTTGTAATGTAAAAAAAAAAAAAACAAAAAAAGTATACGGAATCAGTAACAAAAAACAATTAGGTATAATAATTTTGTCCGTCTGTAAGAATAATCGATAGGTACGCCTATACTGATTTTGACGGGACTTTCACTGGCAGATAGCTGATGATAGGTACAAGGCTTATGGTATGTCATGTTACCATTTTTAAACGCGGATGAAACCGCGGAATACATCTAGTCTATACAAATAAATAAAATTGAAGTGTCTGTTTGTGATTTTAAAATAACATATTTTTCTCAATGCTTATAAAAGTATACAAGTATACGATACCAATAACGAAAATGCAATTTAAAAAAAATCTCTGTCTGTTTGGCTGAGGTAATCTTCTGAACGGCTGGGTCGATTTTGAAGGGACTTTCCCTGGAAAATAGCTGAAGATCTAAAGCGTAACCTAATCTACTTAAATTTTGGAAAAAATCCTTTTTACTTTTTAAATGCTGGTGAAACCGCGGGGATCAGCTAGTAATAAATAAATTGGCTTGAACTTAGAAACTGTATAGCAACACGTTTTACCAACGTGCGGTACATCCCTCGAATCAGCATGTGAGTATTAATATTTTTCCTCATCATAAATTTGTCATTCTTTTGCACGCGGCTCCACTGTAAATTATTATTAGTGCGCAAAATATAATAAGGAAAAGTATTTGGACAATCATTTTTAATTATGTTTAACGTCTGATAGTTGTTAGTGTAAGGAAATAAATTGCTCACATGTTTCGTAATAAAAAAAACACGTGAAGTAAGTAATTTAGCTATAGGCTTTGCAATATAAATTCTTTAATAATAATGATTTTAATAAAACTGAAATAACAAAAAAAATGCAGTCTACCTCAGTACCTCAGGTAGTACACTAATCTTATTCAAATTATCTATACAAATAAATAAAATTTAAGTGTTGTTTAAAATAAAAACTTTTTACTCAATGCATATGAAAGTATACACGATACTCGTACCTGTTACTAAAATGTAATTAAAAAATGTTTGTCTATCTGTTTGGTTGAGGTAATCTTCTATACAGCTGGACCGATTTTGAAGGGACATTTACTGGAACAAAGCTGAAGTTAGCTACTAGGCTACTTTAATTGGCAATTTTAATTGGAAAAATGCATTAGCGCGCGCTCCACGCGCATGCGGCCCGCGTCGCGGGAGAGCGGAATTTTACCATGTTTAGATATGTACTCCTTTTTACTTTTTCAACGCGATTAAAACCGCGAGGATATATAAAATCCCTCGATTGAAACATTTTAATCCTCTTTCGTCACTCCGGCCCAGTAGATAACAGTGAGTAATGACAAAGGAATCCCACTGGAAAGTTACCAACGTTATGTATGACGTTATCCAATAAATAAAGTGATCGTAAAACAAAATACTGTTCGGATATAAAGTTAAAACTGACTCGAACTAATCATGGGTTTATGTTTCTTATGTTCCCGATTATTTACGGCAGCGCTGTTCAAAGTGTAACTATGTGCACCCCTATTTAATTTCAACGAACAAATTAAATCTATGACTCAATAAATACCCCCTCCTTTTATAATACGGTCGCATTAAATAATATTCTAGCATGTTAAATCAATAATGTATGTATGTATTACTATTTTATTTAAAATAAATACAATTATAAAGATCAACACAATATACTCGTTAGTTATTGTTAAATGTATTGGCTAAGTTTGTTTCTAATTGCAAATTGAGTCTATTCTAGGAGAAAATTTACACCATCTAGGTGTTGTGCGATAAGTTACCAATAAAACAACTGTCATTACGTAAACGTACTATATTATTGCGTACCCCTAATAATAAACTGAAATACCCCGAGAGTTACACACACTTTGAGAATCCCTGATTTCCAGTATTGAAAAACAAACAGGAAGTGTTTTTTTATAACAAAACAGATGTTGCCAAAATATACCAGGGGATAATAAAACGTTACAGTTCAATTAAATAGAAAACTGAAAACATTGTTAAAATCACGTTAAAACAGAGAAGTAAACAGAAAAACGTTTAAAAAATTAATCTATTATTTCAGACATGTATTTCGGATTAGCTATATCCCGTTGCGGTGCCCTTGGATCACGCGGTACTTTTTATAAGAATGTAGTAGCAACCGAGCATGCAGTCCATCCTGTTAGTAAGTGGTCACTGCTTAACAACTTTTACCAACTTCATTTTGAACAAGGATTTTATCCGAAATCAATAAAAGATACGTTGCTACTCCTGACAAAAATGAACGCCTCATGTGGTCGTCTCATTGTAACCCGGCAATGGTGTGACGGTGGTACTTTTTCTACTTTTTATAGACGCTATCTATACCTACTCATAGCCTCACAGTAGGAATTTCCGATCGTATATGCCATCAACACAAATGGTGGACAAATACATAAACACCCAGAACAGAAATCTAAATTAAGGAATACATATTTAAACTTAACTGAAATCCCGCTCTCCCACGAGGGGGCCCTCTTGCGCGTGGACTGCGCGCTAATGTTTTTTCAAAAAATAAAGTAGCCTATGTTACGCCTTAGAACATCAGCTATCTTGCAGTGAAAGTGTCGTCAAAATCGGTCCAACCGTTTAGAAGATTACCTCAGCCAAACAGACAGACATACAAAAAAAATGCATTTTTGTTATAGGTATCGTGTATACTTTCATATGCATTGAGTAAAAAAATGTTATTATGAAATCACAAACAGACACTTCAATTTTATTTATTTGTATAGAAGATAATGTACCTACTTTACCTACTTATTTTACTTAACAATATAACTTAATATTGACTTTTGTTTTGCTGAGGTTTGGAACACAAAACAGTACCTACATTTTTTTAGAACTCTAGTTTAAAGATCTAATTTTCAATCTTTCCTTTGAAGAATGCATGCCAATATATAGTGCATCCTGGAACGTCGTAGGTAAATTTATATTTTGTAACATGACGTCACAATTCCAAAAGTCACATGAAGTCATGTGTAAAAAATATTTGTAATTTTAAAACACTTATCGTAAACATTGTAATTTGTACAATTAAAGAACTTGATGGAATTTATATAAAAACTTTTTGTTTTGTTGGGTCAAATATCATGCTTAAATAAGTTGTTTTCCAAATAGCTAAACAATTGGTCAAGCGTAAGTCGAAACCACACACAGAGGGTTCAGTACGAAATTTATTATTTTTTAGTTTACCGTTGAAATGTATTTTTTTAAATGTAGTATTTTTTATTTTACTGTAGAAATACACTATTGTAAAAATACATACATGCACGTAAAGCATTGCAAATAATTGAAGTGACTACCTATTTGATTTAATACAAAAGTACACGTAAAAACGCTAAAAATACGGGTTTCTTTTTAGGATAGGATCTCACTTATTGTTGATTTTTTATATTTATTATATGTCTTATAGCGTCTATATACAGAAAGTAAGAGAAATATTATTCAGTGCCCGACGGCGATACAGTCCCGATTTTAACCCTCGGAACCTTAAAAATCATTGCTGTTGTTGAAAAAAACTTAAAACAATTCTAGTTCATTGACGAAAGTACGTCTCACGGCCAGTGAAACAATACGCGAAAACATTTGAATTTATTTTGATATTGAAACCGATCTCTGCTATTGTTAATACTTCCAGCGTTGGGAGCAAATGATTTATTTCCAAACTTATAAGTAGGTACACTCGGTAGATTAAGTAGTAATGATATTAATGAGAGCTAGGCTAGACCAAGTAGGCTTGTCAGGTTAAAATACAATCTTACCAACAAATTATTCGTATAGATTTTTTTCCTAAAGTGCCTCCAATTTTTTTAATTTATGTAAAAGGTTGTAATTTATTAGAGTTTAAAGTGTAGCCTTAGGGCGTCGCCACACGTTTAGATTGTAATCGTCGTATTAGCGACTGAACAAAAAAGCTACCACTTCAACTGATCGATCGTTTATCGTTACCATCGATCGACATAGATTCATTGACGTGTAGGCACCCAAGACTCTCCTATTCAACACCCCATATAAGTCTGACACAAACTTTAATGACCCCTCAAATCAATAAATTTAAAGCTTCATAAGGTTAAATAGAGACTTTGAACTATGATTTTAATATCCAATTGTTTTAGGTCCCGTTAGTCAATCTAACACATCGCATCTGTCCTCATCGGAAACGATGAACGCCTTAATCCCATTGTAGTCATATCCACCTCCTTATTTAGAGCACACCGTTAGGACTTAGACACTAGACATAGACACTATATGATGAGCCATTAGCTTTGACAAGATGAGGACGGTTGTTGGCCTGCAAACAATGGCCAGTATAACAGTTACTCTAATATATTCTAGCGAGGTACGTCGATCAATCACTCGATTCATTGACTCCTGATTGATGCATGAGTGTTACTATTTCGCACGTGCTAAATTGTTTTTTTTTTATAGTGGAATCGTTTTGCGGTTTAATCTGTTTTCGTAGTTTTTGATATTTTCAATCGTGATCTAATTCATGTTTTAAATTTGATTTCGTGAATTTGGAATATCGTGATGCAATAAAAAAATCTACTTTACAATTGTACATTTTTAAATTTTTTACAATTGTACAATTTTTAAATTTTTGCCATTTATAAAATTTTGTCAGTAAGGGCAGAAAGATAAAAAATGATAATGGGTTATTTTGTTATTAATGCTTAAGTAAGTGCGAAATTGTGCGTAAAGAACTGTGCGAATGTACTTAATATCGTAGGGTCGTAGCACTTTAAAATAAAATAAAAATATGTAAGTACATACGGACTGTACTTTATTATATTTTATATGTATATGCTAAGAGCTCACGCAGCGAAAATCTAAAACACGAACTAGCCTAACTTAAGATAATTGTAATAGTAGATCGAGTGATGCCCTTCTATGGCATTACAGTTCCTTTCTGTTTTAATCCTCGTTATTTCAATAACGCCACGATTGATGTACTGTCTGTATGAATTTTAAATATCATTGTGGTAAATTGGATCCTGGTATTACAATTTTGTATTTCAATGTTAGTGTGTTAAGTAGTAGGAGAAGCGCGCATAGCCCTGCGAATTGCGTAGATCTTAACCGATCTACAAAGTAAAGCAACCGATGGGTGACCGCTAGTGGTCAAAATTTCATTCGCGTATCCGTGCTTCGGAGGGCACGTTAATCTGTCGGCCTTGGAGGAGAACTTGCATTGGAGCAGCGTGGTGGAGTAGGCTCCAAGCCCCTCTTATTTGTTGGAGAAGACCCATGCCTAGCAGTGGGACATGAAAAGGGTTGTGGCATACTAAGTAGTAGGAGTTAAGGAGGTAGGACCTCAGACAGATTTTATATTGTAGTTTCTAGTTACTAAAAAAATTGGTATATAACAGAGGCTCTCTAGGAGGGTGGCTGCGACTTTTGGCGATGCACATGATAATTAAGACATTGCTGATAAGAATTGCATTATTATCATCATCAACATCATCATATCATCAACAAGTAACAAATAATCAGAAAGGTCTATATATCTTCATCTACAAGCAACTTTGTTACGTATATGTGTTTGAATTCCTTAATCACAGTATCACGAAGTTAAGTAAAGTTAGGAGCTAGGTCACTAATGAGAAATAATACCTAAGTTAGTTTAGTATTTATTCTATGTACTCTAATAGTTTAGTATTTATTCTAGTACTGTACTATAATGTAGAGAATATCTAAATTCTCTACATTTGGTTTCGTCATCAATCGGTAGGTAGATAACAAAAGAAGGTACGTCTATGTTTACAATAATAAAATAACAATAATTTAAAGTTGTGTCTAGCTTGTGTCGTAGTAATATAACCTCACATTCCATGTCTCATCTCGTGACTATACCAGGGCTGTGTAAAACTAACTTACATGTAAACTGTTTTTTATATTAATTATTCGTCGTATACAGTATGATTTTCTTCTGCGTCGTGAGTGCTAAAGACCCACAAAGGCAAATACATAAACATCCAAATCAGAACAGAAAAGGGCCATTGTTTAGCCAAAAAACCAAGGCATTGGTGACTGTAGTATTGATATTACACAGGAAGACACTGCTTTCCATCTAGATTTCGTTCCTTAGTCGCCTCTTATGACATCCACGAGAAGAGATCAAAAGAGGGAGTAGTCATATTGAAGTTAGGGTTAAATTTTAAAACGATAAACTATCTTAGTATCTGTAATTAAATATCAAACCTGGTTAACTCCATTCTAGAAAACTATTGATTTGATATTTAACTACGGAAATATTCTCAAATTCCGTAAAAAAAAACACTTTAAAATTAGGTATTTATAAACAACAAAAGACGGCGCAATTTAAATTTAAAATTACTTATGATGTAAAAATAATAAAAGCTTTTTCTCCTTCGATTATATTATCATTTTACAATGATCAACTGCCAATATTTTCCCCATCCTTCATTCAAATAAGCGTACATAGAGAAGATGTTCTCTGAATAATGCATGTGTTGTGATGTTTTATTCATCCGCGTTGCACTTTAATTACTGTAATTATGCAGGCAAACAAAGCTGTTGTCGGGTCGCCAAGATCAATCTTAGGGTGATCTTACCATAAACAATTAAAATAGATAATCAATATCATCTTTAAAAAAAAATAATGCCCATAATGTTCGTTTCTGCAAAGCTTGATAAGTTGTCGACTTGAATATTTTAAATAATGTCGCATTTTTCAAAAGATTTAAGGTAAGGATAAAGGTTTAAGTGTCTTATACTGTTTTAATCGTGTAGATTTTTTCCAAAACTACTTACTTTACCTACTGCATTAAATTACCGGCATTAATCCCTTTTTTCTTATTTGCTTATGAGAAATTTATATATTTTTGAGGTATTCTAGGGTATCTGTTCGTATTAATTATAATTACCTTATTTTTCCTGGACAAGAGCGCACACATAACGTAGAAAATGTTAGTGTAGTTTAGTGTGTCTGGGATTTTACGAAGCATCTTATTTTACTACCTCAATTGGCATGTCATGAAGTAAGCTTAGATCTTCCTCAAATAATATTTAATTTCTGATGGCGATATATTAATAACAAAAAGTTTTTATATCGTATTCGCTTTTATGATTATATTGATGCACGCTGTTTGTTATCTCCTTGATTATTTCGCACGAAACATATTTTTTGTTGTGTGATGAACGCTTGTTGTCGAAGTCGATTGCTTACAAACATTGTTACGTGATAGTATCTTGAACTTGAGATTTCTTTGGAAATTAGTTTGAATTGCGGCATAGTTGCGGTTTTTACTGTCCACTGCCCGCCAAATCGTTCTGTTGTAAACACCCGTGACCAACGCGTACGAATAGAAATGGCATTTCTATGAAAAGATGCAAGTAGTAGGTAGACATCCATATTACATGAGTATTAAATTATTTGTATACAAATCAAAAATATTTACCTAAGTAATTAAAAATACTAATAAAGCTGTTAAACTTGCATAAATTTTCGTTGTTTAGAATACTTATACGTAAATGTAGCGTAAATCTAGTAATGTATCGTTTGTCTCTTTAGTTCTTAGTTCCGCGGTTAGAATTTTGATTATTTGCAAAAAAAAATCTTAATAACTGAAATATATGTTTATTATGCGTCTAAAATTTCTTCTTTCTTATTTAAAATAAAACCAAGTTATTTAAAGCAATTGGGACCATATAGGGACGTAGTAAAAAGTGTAAAATTTTGTTTGAAGCTTTGTGAAAAATAAAAAATAAAGCTGGCTTTTTGGCAGATGTTCTGTGGTCTATGGTAAACAGAACAAGATGTCATCGAATTCGGCGCGAAAAACCATTATAATGGCGGGACTGTTTCTTGCGTCACACACCTGAAATGACGGATAAATGGTGCAAGTTCGCAGGTCACAATTTACTGCAACATTGCAGTGTTTAGGATTCAATATTTTAGGTCAGATTATATAATCTTTTGTCTTGTCGAGGAAAAATCTTAAAACTAGTTTGTGGGTAGATAGCGTGGATAATTATTTACTTGCCTAATAAAACTCGATAGAAAATAACAAAAAAGTTGATAGGTACGCAAAAAACAGGATGGTGAACTCTTGATCTCTTGGCATGATTGAAGTATGGAAAGTTATATTTAAGTATTTTGTACGATTAATGAGAACCACGATTTAATAAGAAAAGATTTAAAAGAAAGAATCACTATTTACATATTACTTACTTTTCTGAAATACACTTTCTACGCAAGAATAATTAAGTATCACATACAATGTAGGTATACAAAGGATCGGACAAACGCCAGATCCTTTGAATTGGATCCTAAGGGAATATTATGCTGAAGCACCTCATTATCTTATCATTCTTTACCTTTGCATGTTGAGTTCCACTTCAGAGATATGCAGCAAATAACATAAATAACGAAATTGATTACTAATAGACCTGATGATGGTAGGTATCTAGTCCACATTCAAATTTAACTGTGTCGGAATAAGTACTGTTACAGTGATCTGATCTTTATTTATTAGAACTTTGGAACATTAATTATAGGTACTTAGCTACTTAGCAAAAGAAAATAGAGGTCATGTTGTTTGCTTGGAGTTAAAGGTTTAGGGTAAAGCACACGAGCGTCCTAAAGTCTCTTAATAATATACGAGTAGAACATTGCGGTCCATAGTCGCATTTCTACTTGTTACGTATACTGGCAATCTGGTTCGAATCGAATGACCTAAGGACCGGCAGACAATATGTCATCCACGAAGGGAAAGTTTGCGAAACGAGTCTGTTTTCTCACGAATCAGTGAAATCTGATTCTGTCAACGCAACGTGCAAGTGAAATAAAAATAAAATTGGCTGTTTGTATATGCTGTCTCCAATTTTAATGCACAATGACGTGGGAACTCGTGGTAAGCACAATCGGCTCATTGAACACAAAGAAGTATGTACTTTATGTACTTGCATGCATTCGATGGCACATACGCGATAAATTACTAAAAATATATGTCATTGAAGGTTTCATGACTATCTGTTGAAACAATCAGCAAAAAATCATTTGGGAGATCAAACCTGTTAGCTTAGGTTAAAAAAAATATTTTAATAAGGTTGTTCTAAAAATACGTAAGTCATTTATCAAACGTAACATTAAGAACTATTAAGAAGATAAAATGTGATCAGGCAAAATAAATAAAAAGCAATGACAATTTAATAAATGTTATGTTATAATAGTGAAGTTTGTGTTTTTCATACTAAAAATAATTTACCAGTAATTTAACATTAAAGTTTAAAATATTCGATTTCGTGTAAATCGGACAATTACAGTACCTATCGATGATGTAATAGATTTGGTCGATGACAACCAAATGGAAATAAATTGCTATTTAAAAATGAATATCTGATTTTCTTTAAAAATATTTAAGTTTGTTATTATAACGTAAAATAAGTTGAATATACAAAAGTTTACGGCAGGTAATTTGCGTAAACAAATAACAAACGAAAGAAGCCGCAAAGTAATTTAGGAGAACACGAATCGTAACTTTATACAATAGGAAACGATTGCTAAATGGAACTATCTGTGTCATCAGGTATTGTACGCTTACGGTCTCGGAAATGCAACACGGGTGTAAGGTTGCGTTCAATAAAGAGCGTTTAAACCGTATAATGAAATTTTATTGAGTAAACTTCAAAAAAGAAGAAGCGCGTACGTTTGTCTTGCTTTTTTAACTGTTTACTTTAAGTTACTTATGCGAGGATTTTTCTCAAATATTGGTTTAAAAGCTTTATGTTATTTTATATTATTTACACATATTTTTCTGTTTCTGTTAATTGCTTAGTTTGTTTTAAATTATAATCAATAAGTACGCACTAATTAATTACCAAACACTTATTAAAACATTTAAATATGAAAGGGAGAGACATCGTGAGGTTACAGAAATCGCCCAAAATATAGCCACAACCGCTCTACCAAGAGCGTAGCAAATAAAGTTAAACACATTTGCTTTAAAGCATAATCTTTCGCTTAGTTAATCATAAAAAACCTTAAAACAAATGTTAAGCAAGTTTAAAAACCTTTTAGCCGCTAATGATTAGGCAAATGTTTAGGCCTTTCAAATCCACAAGTGGCGGCCTGAAAAAGATAAAAGTCCAAAATCTATTTTACAAGAGTGTAGCAAGTGGGGCAACGCGTACTGTAAGTGGGTCTCGATATGATATAACGCTGCAATGGGAGCAAAATGGTTAGATTTTGAGGAAGCTAGCGGTAATTTGGTTAACTTCTTTTGTAATGTATTAGGATTAGACACTCACTTTATTATGTTTAATTTAGAGAGGCAAGAGTTTACAAAACCGTGGGGTCACGGTAAACGAATCTAGCGAATTAACGACTTATGCCTTAATTTTAAAATAACCCATATGTAAAATAGATGCAACTATCCAGCTCCGCTATATTCTTAATCCTAAACCGATTTTGATAGAATTTCCCTGTCAAGATAGATAAACTACTTTACAATTAACTTAGAATTAACTTGATATATTAATTATTTAATATTTAATTAATCTTAAATTTCAACATAGATTTTTTTTAATAAATAATGGGATGTAGTGATATGGGTCTGGAAGGTCAATAGGGTTTAGTTGATGGCCGAAATATACCTGTAGAACTGTAGAATGTGCTCCGTTGTTCGTATGTCGTACAGATTAATAAAATATACCATTAAGTCTTAGGACTTATTCACGTATGTGTATGTAGAGTTGTAGGCACTTTACGATGAACATTAAAAAGTGCAATAGAAAAAGGTACAAGTGTAATGCAAGTGTGGCAAGTGGGCCACTCGAGAGCGGGGCTGACATAATGACTGCATGTTGCGTGTGCGATCCACTCGTGTTTACTAAACTTATCTCAGTCATGCGTCATTGTGATGTACTACATGTTTTTGTAGGTTCTTTTAATAAATGGATAGTAAGAGGTTAAATAATTGTAATCAAAAATGTACTATTTGAGGTTCAAATCCGAAAGAATCACTAGTATACTTATTACCGCAACCCTTTTTATGTCCCGCTGCTGGGCACGGATCTTCTTCCACAACAGAGATAGGTACTAGGAGAGAGTACTCCACCACGCTGCTCCAACGCGTGTCGGTGGAGGAAATACGGATTAGTGGCCAACCTCCTCTTAGTGGCCTCCGACAAAGTTTATCGACTGCTATCCAATGACAAGAACCGGGACCGACAGCTTAACGTGCCCTTCGAGGCACGGAAACGCGCATGAAATTTTTGCCACTAGCGGTAACCAGACGTTGCCATACTTATTGCTGCCAATTAAATCAGTGTTAAGCATTGCTGCGGTCTAGTTTGATTGGAATGGTAAAGGAGACACACTTAACCTAGCGTTAGCGTTACGAAATATTTTGATGACTATTTAAACAATTTAAACATCACATAGGTACTTTACTCAACAAATATGGTATCGGTGGATGTTATAAAAACAAAAAACAACTTTTGTTATTAGCTACTTTCTTCAAATGAAATTGCTTTCCCGATTGCGGATAACAATTTTACGGTGTAATGTTTATTACTTTTTTATCTATTTCAATTAGTCGCATATGAGACAACTTGTAGAGCTTTCCCAAAATTTCCAAATATCAGTGCGTTTTAAATTGGCCCTGAAAACAGAAACTTATCGTCTTTCGAAGAATTCATTAAAATTACTTAGCATCAGTGGTGACAGTAAAAGAATGGAGTTTTAAGTGTATTCTTTTCTAGGAATTATACACCTAGAAAAGAATCCAAGGTCCTTGTTATAGTTTATACCTAAATGTCTTCAGAAATAAGGTGCAGTTTTAACTTTTAGGTGATTTATTAACAATATTGAATATATAATAGTTTTATTCATGCCCAAGTTGAGAGTAATCAAAAATATCACGTTTCAATTATGTACACGAGATGTTCGCGTAATTAAGTAGGTAACCGTGATAAAGTTTAACGAGTGAACAATTTAACTCAATTATCTTTTGACGAATAGTTCTGTGAGTAACGAAGCTCGTTACTGAAAATTGTTGAAGGAATGTTTAGTCAATTGGCAAGCATATTATCTCTTTATGTTCTTCCTATTTATATTAAAACGCAGCATATACATAGGTGAAATACAGGAAGTAGGTATGTGAATTTTAAGAGTAATTGGAGAGGTAGTTTAATAAAGAATGCAGTTATTGAGATGTTGGGATGCTTGATAACCTATTGTTATTAATTTTTGTTCACAAGGATATGTTTAAAATCAGTAATTGCTATCTTCCCTATAAATAGAGGTTTCAACGTAAACACAGTGAAATGCTGACATCTTTAAGGACTTAAATAGAATGACCGTACAAAATTTACCTCAGTTTCTATTCTTGTAGATTGTAATCTTTGAAAACCAAAGCATTGGTGTGCTTTACTGGTGCTAAAAGATAGACAATGGCTATAGCGAAACCGTGGGTAATTTAGATTTAAGAATGAAAATGTATCTGATATATGTACAAACAATTATATACACATGTGCTGTTTTCGTACTAAATCCAAATATCGGTATACTATAAAAGTCCCTTTGAGTATTATTACGTGCACTATCTCGTCTCCGTTCCTCATTGTTCTAAGACAATGGAGTCTGATATCATTGCCGAATCTCCGTTGTGTCATCATTACGTTTGTTTGGATGCATTTCAAATAGATTGTACATTAGAGTACTACTACCATTCATTTCGTGTGGATTGTTAAAATTAAAAGATAAACTTGTAGTGCTTAGAATTTTACTCATACTCTTGTTGGAGTCGGTGATATGTGAAGGTGTTAGTGTCCTTAAGTATTAGCCCCTTAAGGAATAGGTACCTAGTTACTACATTTAGGTACGTAAAATATGTGCTTCTTTATAAATTAGGGAATTTTCCGAATAGTAGAACATCATTCCTTTCTCATTCCTCAGAAGTAAGCATACAATCGTGGTCAAATTTACATCGGTCTTCACTTAATTTAGGTATAAATAAATTAAAGTTAGTCACATTTCGAGTCAGATTATATCATTAATGTAACCAATATTTTATAAAATATAATTGTTTTCATATATTAAAGTGCATAATTACCACGTACAATTGTAACAAATGACTCTTTAATGCAAATGAACTAAAAATTAACCTTGTGACAATATTGTATTAATATATCAACAATAATAATTCTACAGCCCTGAAAATTTGTTAAAACCTGTTTCAAAACCTCGTTAAGTACACAATTGTTTCCGGGAGTTAAAATACAGATGTGTTCAAAACTTAAAGAAAAATTTACAATAATGATCCACTAAAATAACAAAACGCAGATTTTACTTGAAATACTAAGAAAAACTAATTTATTTCGTCACTTAGTAAAATCTGAAAGCAATATTATAATGATGTACAAAAAGGTTGTCTTAATTTGCACGGTGATCATTGCTGAACCGTTAATGCTGTGCCGTTTTTGACGTAATCGTTTGTCGCAGGTCAAGGACGCGGACAGCGAGAGCCAGCGCTCCGGCAAGATGCCCGATGTCGAGCTCGAGGAAAAACTGTAAGTTTGTTTTGATCTACTTAAGTATAAGTATTTATTTTGTTGAAAATAAAAGTGTTATGTTCTCACTTTGAAAATATTTATGGCCCCTAATGACTGGCTGTCGACTTAAGGTAGAGTCACATTGATCTCCATCGTATGTGGGTATTTTCAGGTGTATCTAGTCTCTACCATTAAAAGTCCTCACTATAAGACTCAATAGACTTCGGTAAAGAGGGGGATATACCCATGTACTGTACCTAAATGTACAGATTAATATTTACTAAATCCATTATTTAAATGGCTGACCAGGGATCAAACCCGGAACATGCGTTGACTATGCGCGACACCGTCAGATATTTTCTGTAGTTATTTACTCATCAAGCGTAGTGTACATAAATAAACTTGACACACTGAGCGTGTAGGCAGCCACTACCGCATCTGGTTACATAACCACGACTTAGTGCACGAGATGTTCTGTGGTAATTAAAAGATAACCTGGCGCCTGTGGTTACAATATACATGCCTACATTGTTATTATAAAACATATTAAATGCGTGAATGATTCTGTTAGAAATATAATTGGCATTTCGTTGCCTATTCTACGTAATGAAGCAGCCTTCCACAACTGCGGAGTACTGAGTGAATGCAGTGTTAGATTTGTCGTTTTGTAATTTAGCTTCTGAGGTCCTAGTTTCGTATCATTATACCCCTATCGTTGTTCTCTCTAGTTGTTCTTACTAGAATTAGAATAATTAAAAATACCTCGAGGTTGTACCCCTTGGGATTACGAGTTTTTAAGAAAATATTATCATTTTCTTAAACGGAGAAAATTTCGCTACGCTACTGTCTCCATGACAGTGATTTCAATAAAATAAATATAAAAAAATGAAGAAGTGTCAAGTCTATCAGTCCACTCTTGGCTACTTCGTCGGACTATGGCTTACGGCACTCTTAGGTAGCCCGTGCTCATCACTACGACAGAAAAGGTTGAAGGGTTACTTTTTTTCGCCAGTAGGTACTAAGGTAACCCAGATTAAAATTAATTGTTGTATCTAATTGTAACACAAACTATTCTAAGTAAATCCTTTGAATGTAGGGCAACAGAATCAATGAGAAATAAGTAATTAAGTGCAACAGTTGGCGGAGACAATGGGACGACAAAAACGTTAGAATACGAACACGTTTCTCCAGAAACTTAACTGTGGTTCCGTATGTATCTATCAGATTCGGAATATTGTTAGAACTCTACTGGAGTCCTGTGCTAACGTTTTTCCTTTATAACTCTCGTATATAATATAATATTTTTTTTTTATTTAAAGTAACAAGACTCATTTAGAATTAAAATATACAATTAACATTTAAACCTTAATTAGAAAATTTCATATGCATATCAATACAGTGATTTATATATTGACTGTCAAAACGCTGATTGATCATACTCAGGATGCTGTTGGAGCTCTCCCGAACACGTTGCATCAGGGAGCTGCAACGTTTACGTATTATAGTATAAAAACAATTTACGTGAGCTTCAGCAAGCATCCCTGACGCACTACAGTACCTCGGTAGCCCCATCAGCATCCTGAAACCGTTATTGTACTGGACACGAAGAGCATTGTAAGTTTTTTGAGTGTAGTTGGTCCAAAGGCTGCTCGTGTAAAAAGATGTGGAATAAGCATTAAATAAAGTTTTTTTAACACTGATCGAGCAACGAGCAAACCTTCGAACCAACATATTAACCCTCACTGACAATGCTCTTCGTTCCCTTTCTATATCTTGATTGTCTTTGAGGTCAGCGGTAACTATGTGTCCTAAATATTTGAATTGATTGACCCTTTTTAAGGATATTCCATTAATTTGTACACTTGGCACAAAAGCAGGAAATTTACCGTTGGCCCCAAAAACCATTACTTCGCTCTTCTTCGCATTGTACGTTAATCCATGATTTCGTGCATAATTTTCACAAATTTTTAAAAGTTTTCTTAATCCACATATTGACGGACTCAGCAACACCCTGTCATCAGCATAACTGATGTTATTAACAGCAACACCATCAATATGACAACCGACATGGCTCAATAGCCATTTGAGCCATGTCAGTTGCCACTTATTGTGGAGCTCAGCAATCTGAGTTCCACAATAAGTGCATTAATGTATAAATTAAAAAGAAGTGAATATGAAGTGTTTACTAATCCTATTCATACCAGAGTAAAAAGAAATACATAATATCTAATCAGTACGTAGGAAAAAAATATGTTTTACAGCATTCCTTTAGAATCTTTAAGGTTTTCAAATATTATTTATGAGTTAATTTGCTTTCTGTTTTTATGTTTTCTGTCTGTTATTGAAATCTATCAAGCCACCTTAACAGTACTACATATCTAGGTTGGTATATAAATTTCATTGGCAAGTACCTACATAATATTTGGAAATTAAAACCCTATCGCAGTCCAATAAAAACTTCACGGAACCCTAAACCAATTACTTCACTACTAACAGCCACTCTTAAGTTGAATGTTCACTGCTACTGCCACGTGAGTGTGAACAGTGCATTTCCGTCATAGATAGGCCACATTTCAGCTGCATACCTTGAAACAATACACGCTATTTTAGACGGCGCCCATACTGTACCCTTCCTACGCAGAGTTTATAGTTGGTTGGAACAAAAACGAAACTTAGTAAAGAAATGGGACAATGTTGCTAATGCTGATATGCCTATGCATAGATAAGGGAATTAGAATAACAATATGCGCTAACGTGATGTTTTGAGAAGAACGCTGTTTGTTTTATTTTTGTATTGTAATAAGCATAGAGATTTCCATGTGCCCAAGAGTATACGAATAGTATTATTAAATACTATGTGGAAAGGGTGTGATAAGTAGATATATTTCTTATATTAGATTATTTGTGTTACGAATAATTGTTTAATTTCGAAATAAGGTAGCTAATGGACCATGTCTAAGTCGCTTTAGGAAATATTGGAAACTTCCAAAGATATATGTACATATGTACATATTTCTGAAGTCGTTACTGTTGATGACGGTCCTTGAATGAGAGAAATAAATTGGCTATCCGAAGTAATTATAAGTAGTAATCCGTTTATAGACTTCGTGAGTATCTTTTCATGATAAATGCCTAGGAAATTAGTAAGCAAGCGAGCCAGTAAACAGTATTAAATTAATCTTTAATACAATATATGTAGCGACAATCGTGAGATGAGACATCAACAAGGATTGTTCCTGGTCTATTATATGCAAAACGCAGCTCGTCCACGCATACAGTGCGGCATTAAGTAACATAACTTTAATATGTATATTATAAGGATTATTCATTGGACTTATCTCCTCATAGGCCTAGTGGTTACGGGTAGCTCACTCTTTCCAGTCAATGTCTGGAAGTGTGAAGTAACTTGTGTATTAACGTTAATAACATTTTCTTACTTATTTCACTCTTGATTAACTCTTATGGCCCTACGATTTTGTATATAAATACTTTGCATATAATATTGTTTTTGACACCTAATAGCTATGAACGTATACTTAATAATGATTTCTTCTAAGTAAAGTTGTTGTCACGATTTCATTTGTCATTTAAATGTTTGTCTGCCCGGGAATTGAACACCAGTTTGTCAGGATTGATGCCCAACGCATTGTGGACGGCGACCACATCATGAGATTATTTGCTAAGTGGCCAAAAGTACTAAGTTCTTATAATTAATCACCGTCGCCTGGTTCCATTAAGAACGTTAAAGTGGTGGCTAATGACTTGTTTTTGAAACAGTTCTTTTTAAAAGCCCATATCCTAATTATACATTTTATATGAGGAAAAAAGTGATTTTTTATCAAGTCGAGCAGTAGATATAACGCTAAGAGGATTTTAGGTTCTGAAGATTAATTAAAAAAATACGATATGTTTAATGACGACTGGCAATTAACAGAAAATGTAGCTTTATGTAACAAAGATGCATAATTATATGAAAAAAATCTTAATGTCTTCTAGCTAGCTCTATTTTATTTCTCTCTCCTTTCCTTTAAAATCGCAAAAAAAATTGATGAAGTATTAATTTTGCACATTTTTTTTAATGAACTTTGCCAGATTTTTATGAAATTTTTTTATGAACCTAACTTAACCTAATCCTCTTACATAATAAATGATTTGAGTATTGCAGTCAACATGGAAACATTTAGTAACGTTGTGCCTCAGTGGATAACTCAATACACTTTTTGTGTATTTCTTAATCAAACAATGTTGTTTTCAATTCTGCTCTTGGACTTTGTGGACTTTTGCATCGCTTTCAGAGTCAATCATAGATCCGTCGTCGTATGGAACACGGGTCCTTTCTGAGTTAGTTTAGTACCCCTATTCGATATAAACTTGATTACAGATGTCCATGGATGAGTAACATCTCTTACCATCAGGAGGACTGAAAGTCCCTTTGCTGTTTCAATCGAGGAGCATTCCATATAATCCATATTAGTTCTTAAAATTAGTTAGTTAGTTCTTAAAGTTAGGAATTTCAATTATAGTCTGAAGCAGCTGGAGATGTCCATTTGTGACAATATATATTTTTTCATTCTGTTAGATAAAAAATCTTTGGATAAAGTCGAAGTATGTGAAAAAATAGATGTTATTAGGACATAGAAATAGGTAAAGAGATGGTACCACCGGAGTTTGAGCAAGATCTACAACCTTTAAATACTGTGATTAAAACCTACTTTCTTTAAATGTAAACTCGTAAATCAACTGGTTAACCACAGCACTAACTGATCTATCTCGTGTTAGGTTAGTACTTATTACTCAGTAAGTTACATCATAAGTACTCATGACGTTTCTTAATAACCAGTCTATATGATAATGCAACTTGCGTAGGAAGCAATATGTATAGTAATTGTTACGAAGAGCACTGGACCTACATTTATTATGTATATCAAAGTGCAATAACCCCATGCAACGTTTACGGTGTCATGCAGGGGTTTAAAGAAATTTTGTTTATAAACGTTCAATATTTAAGCTTAGTTAGTAAAAAGTTAAAAATGCTGATTAAACGGTGATTAAAGGACTCTACCTTTGTGGTTCGATAACGACGGCATCACCGCTACACCTATGTATTTCTGCCTTATAACAGCAATCTAGTGCTGCTGTGTTCTGGTTTGAAGGGTGTAGTTAGAGACATACTTAGATGAGGCATTCTAACTTAGTCCTCAGGGGCAGCAAAATTTCTGTGGCCGACCACAGGTAGGTCAGTCAGGTTGATTACAGATGTCCATGGGCAGCAGTGACCACTTATCGTCAGGTGGACGGCATGCTCCTTTGCTACTTTAATCACTTAAAAAAGAACTAAAACTGAAATAGGTACTTCATATTTTTTTGTTCAGTGACTGAACTAATCCGGAGATGTGAGTTTCACGTTACCACTTCGGGCTATAAAGTAAGAGTTTCTGAAAAGGACGCTTTCTGGTCAATTTATTATTAGACTTTATGAAAGTGCTATGACAGAAACTAAATTCAGTTTTTCATGTACCTATATAAAATCAACAAACACTACATATGTCATACTGTAAAAACAAGAAGATTGCAAAATGGTTAAAATAAAGGCAAAAAGGAAGCTAAGTAACACTAAAAAGTAAAATATTCCTTGGGTAAAAATTATCAACTATGAAAAAAGTACCAACCTATAGAATTATGAAGCAATGTGTTTTTTACAAAATCCATTTCCTTTCTTCATCTAATTATTTTATGTAGTTGCGTAATGCTCCATGAAGACTTCTTAAATTCTTATGCTCTCCATTTATGATTATCGATACTGACGTAAGTACTTAGCAAGAAAATAATCTATACATATAAATAAAATTGAAGCGTCTGTTTGTGATTTCAAAATAACTCGTTACTGAATGAAAGTATAACGATACCTATGCAAGTATGCCTTATTACTTCTTTAACGCGTGTGAAACCGCAAGAATCAGTAAGTCTATAATAAGCACAAATACAAAATACCTTGAATGTATAACGTATACTATTCAATATGCATAACATAACTACTACTGAATATGAAGATTAACACGTAACATTCAATGAAACCCTTCCAGTAACACCAATATGCGTGAATATCACGCGATGACCGAGAATTTACTATTAAGCTATAGGAAGCAGGCTAGTGGCCACCAATCGGACAATCGATTGGCCGTGAAAAGTGGAGCGGTTGCGCAATGAAAACTAAGGCACCTAGGCTGTCTAGTTTCACGAACGTGACCCCTAAGGACTGACCTATGTTTCGGTTAATGTTTTTATTTATTAGTCATTAAATTACTATTGGGAATTTAGTACAGTTTTAACTATCCTCAAAGACCATTTATGCATTTTGATATACGAGTGTAATTTTGATAATGATAAAATTTATTAATTTCTTAGTAGTAGCTGGAGAAAACTCGTTTATTATTTATTTATAAGTCTTAAAAACAAAAGTAAAAAGGCACGTTACAGGCATTTATCTACGTTCCTAAGCCTCATCATTACTTGCGAAATCGAGGCCAAACACGCATCTATATTAAAAATAAAATATTATATTTCCCTCACTATTTTGTCCTATTTTCTAATTAGATCCAGCAATCAATACATTTTTGAAAACTCATGAATAACTAAGTAATTCTATTCTGATTGTCTATGTGTAATCTCTGTAGGTTATAAACTTTTTACAATAACTTATTATATATTATACTCAATGATTACCAATAACTTGCGAATGGTTTTGAAATGTATCTAAGTAAACCTACTTCCGATTAAATCAAAGCACTAATCAGTTCCGGTCGCAACACTGTAGGGACAATGTCAACAAAACGTTATAAATAGATATTACGAGCGCTCGTTGATATCTTTTGTATGAAAGTTTTGGTAATCGACTGTAGATCTTAAATGTTAATTAAATCTTTTAATCAGATAAGTAGGATAGTAGCATATAATAAAAGTATTAAAAATTATATCAATTAATGAAATTTCATAATATGTATGTAATGGAGAATAACGGAAGTAGATATACATACGTTTTGACACAAAAAGCTTTTTAAGTTCGATTTAAGGGGATGCGACGCTTTTATTATATGTAGATATAAATTAAATAAACTTCAATCCTATAAAGAATAGATTACAAATGTACACACTTTATACACCGTATATCGCTAACCATGATGTAAAAACTCTCATATATCTCTATTATGTCGTTTAGTTAAACTCTAAAATAAAATAGATGTTTACTTTAAAAAGTAGCTTCGGAATTTCCAATATATTATTATTAATCTGACATTAGGCACGAATTGACTACCTAATAACTTATGCACGATGTCCAAAAAAATAAAGAACATAACAAAAACATACCTACTTTTTATCAACAACTCTCGAAAATAAATAATTACCTTGATAAAGAGGTCACTGACTTGTTGATAGTATTTATAACCACTTCCGAATATAACACATGCACTTCGCTGAAATAGCATATGCTATATTCCTACCATTAATTGTAGCTTTCCAAGAGTCTACATTGATAAGCTCTGTCGACAGTACGATGACCTGGAAAGCTTAATGTAAGTTCAAAACATTTTTACTTACATAAGTGGTGGTATTTGCGTCAAACGGGTTATCAGAAAAGATTGAATCTATGAAAGTGATATTTTTCGCCACGTAATCTTACAACAAGCAAATTAGTGTGTTTATACGAATTTGTCTGCTAATTACTTGTCAACAAGACTTTACAAGAATTAGCATATACCAATCACTACTTTATAGATAATCTGAAATATCCATAAATTCGCAAACTTTATCCAAAATTCATCGCTAAGTAAGATGCAAAAAAATGTTTTATCCTTCACCAAGTATGATGCTACAAACAATACTGTGTTCATTGTAGCATCATTCTGTTTAGTATTACCCTTACGTTTTACGACCTTCCACAGAGCCCACCAATCACTTTAAACTAACTGCCTATCAATAAATAAAATAACTTATACGCATATGAACAAAGAAATTAGTTGTTAAAGGGAAGCCTATCGGAAATCCCCGCAAGGTCTTCTAGACGCATCACAAAGAAAGCTTGATTCATTATCAACAATAAAACATTAATAATTCACGCATCACTCATCAAACGGGAAAATTGATAATTATTGTAAAAAGATATACGATGACTTCAAGGCATTGCATTACATGCAAATTATTTGCGGCATAATTTTTATTTATGTATGCAACAATATGCATTGTTAATGCATTCTCTCTTAAACGTTCTGAGTGGACAATTTGTCATGCATACGATTCATCGATAAACAAAATTTAAATTATTTTCAACGTATCGAAATGGATCTTCCGACATTAAATTTATCATTATAATCAGTAGGTATTAGTCACCAACCAGTTAGCCTATTATTTATCACCGATCTATGTTATTATTACAACTAAAGCATACGTGACCCAGATGTATGAATGGATTTTTTGTTTAAATATTGAGGGCGAGAGTGCCATGTACCGTTGTTTCAATTTCTCACACAAATGAGAAGCTATATGAACGAGTCCTGCAAGGAGTGAAAGGTATTCGTACACAAGGTGGATAAAAAATTAAAATCGCAATGCAATCGTTAAAATTCAAACGTTAGCATCTGATTTTATAATCAACCTAATTTATTTCATATAGTGGAATCAAAACCTGGAAGCTATAGAATTTTTCAACACAAAACTTCGTTAGTCAGTCGATGTCAAAATTTTTGTAAATGATTCTTCTACTCTCTGCAAAGTCTACTGAGACGCCGTGCGTGTAAGGTTAAGGACATTATAGAACAGACGAAGCTATAGCATCTAATCGTATTGCGGAAACGGAGGAACGTCGTGATAAGCTACAGAGACACGCTTCGTGAACGATTGTTACAAGGAAGTCCAGACCTAACGATGCCTGGATCGTTATCGATACCGCACGTCACGCTGGATAGCAATATTGCATGGCAGGCAACTGCTGCTTTGAGTAATGTTCTGTGTAAAAGCTTCGTGTGAAGTGTGAAGACTGTATCTTCATTTTGCAACATCTATATGGTGGTAATCATATCGGTAGGGGTTATGTACAAAAGAAATGAATACGTACTTTAACTGATAACAAAACCCTCTTTTCACTGAAGAGTGGTCCTTTAAAGAGTTGTGAAATACAACCAGTGGCGGATTTGCCCTAAGGCACAGTAGGCCCGGGCCTAGGGCGGCCGGATTTAGGGGCGGCCGGATTCAGG
>DWPV01000823.1:0-24541 GCA_018251915.1 Urbanus proteus proteus | reverse complement strand
AATGAGGAATTTAGATTTCAGTTCTGGGTCTGAGTGTTTGTGTATTCGTCTTTGTGTGTCCATGGCACCCACGACACAGGAGAAAATCCTATTGTGGGGATAAGAGTGGTTAAATGTATAGGATTTCTAACCAGGATTAAAAATGGTTTAGTGCAGTACATCTAATATCTGATGTTGATAATCGATAAGTTGTTTATTCATAAGTGCGCAGCACTACCATTGCGCTCCGACATTCAATTAATTGGAATCTGCAGTAGAGATCGATATTGAAATCGATTTTAATACCACAATATCAACCACAAAAATCGATATTTTATTATCAATCGATTTTTAATAAATATTATAAGAACGTGTTTACAACATCAAAATCTTTGTTCTTTCGTGGCAACCGTCAAACAACATTGACTTTCGATTAATATTTAAATATCGATGTTTTTGGCCATCCTTATTTAACCAATATCGATAAAATATATCGAGCATCGGTACTTCACGGACAGCGATGAATTAAAATAAAAAGTACGTGCTTAAGTGTATCTGTGTATGTATGTAAAGCCAGTTTTTAACCAGCTCGGTACAAAGATTGCCGAGTGGTCGTCTGACATCCCTAATAACCCGACTTTTATTTTTGCATTCAAATTGGAAATCAACTATTGTAAACAAAGAAATTACAGCGTAGAACTTAATATAATCAAGCTAAACTAGCTACTTTCATTTTAAAGCAAGAAATATAAAAACAAGTTGTGAGAAAGTTGAAAGAAAATAAACTATCGATCGTGCGACTCGCTTCGCTTGAAATCGTGTTTGTTTTCGATCAAGTTTCCGAACGCAACACAACCTATGGCGGCCATGGCGATTGGCCAAACATATTCAGAAAATAATTAATTTATCACATTTAAACCCAATTTTTGGGAAAATGTTTCAAATAAAAACTACTATCTTTCATTATGCGCACCTTTTCTAATCATTAAATGCTCCTAGGGAGTCGCCATTTTAGCGCAACATACGTGGTCGATTGATGTAATACAAGTTACGCGTTGAACAAAAATAAACCACCAGTAGGCAGACATAAATAGAAACTTATAAATGAAGGCATTTATGCAAAACGATCCGCACTCTATTCCTAAACAACTTTCACTCGAAACATTTTTGTATAAACATCATACTATCAGAGATATTTCGAATTAAAGTTACGAAAAATCAGAACTTCTATGAAACATAGCTGGGAAGCCATTACGCGGCTCTCAGTGCAATATGGCTTGTAGAGATTTTTTGTTTAAAATCATCCAAAAAAGATATTACTGCTTAAAAAAGTATTAATTATAATCATGAGAACATTTTACTTACTTGCGATTTCCTCCGCAAGTACCTCTTCATTCTTAATGTCTGCCATTTTCTTCAAACAAGTAGATTCCGCCAGAACACAAGGAAGCACGGCCACACAATAATATACCTACGCGCTAGGTGCTACACGGCGTCCTAACGAAAACAGCCGAAAGCGACATCGGCCATCATCGGCATATCAGATAACCAATCAAAACTTTATGATGCGTTCTTTCTGTTATGTACGTCTAAGAAAGTTAAAAAAATGAAAATAAGTGACTGGTGTGTTTAAAGTTATCGAAGAATATAATTTATTGTTTTTTTATTTATTTCTTATTATCTTTTACTTATATAATAATTTAAATTTCTTTTTAGATGACGAAAGAAATGTTATTAATTCTAGAGTTCATGAACGCAGCTGTAAAAAAAAGAAATGTCAAATCCATGTGTTTATTTTGACTTGCTGTCAGTTATTCATAAAATAACCTAAAAAAACTAAAGGCGTAAATTCAATTCAAGTATATTTTATTCAAAAGTATAATTATAAGACAAAATGGCTAAAGTTAAGAACAAGCGAAATGCCGGTTTAGCGGATAAAGTGCAAGCAAAGAAAAAGGCGGGAGTTAACAAGAAAAAAATTAATCCATTCGAAGTGCATATAAATAGGGAGAAATTAAAGGTTCTTGGGAAGAAATCTAAGCATGATAGAGGACTGCCTGGTGTATCCAGGGCTAAGGCAGTGCAAAAGGTATTGTTTTACAATAGCCCCTAAGTTAATGTTTATTATTATTACGGAAAATATTAATTTGAATATTTGTACTTTTTGTTAAGATTACCATATTTTCATGTGTAAATAACTCATAATGCGTACAAATTAAGTACCATTCTCAAATCTTAAAAGTCCCATAATCCAAGAGTGTTTTTATTATATTTGGTTCTTTAAGAAAAATATTGTACACACATGACATTTCATGAACAGTGCCAAGACATCCTAGATTTCAACCTGAAAATTTTCTGCGTAATACATAGGCTTTATAAAATGATCTTAGTTCGTACTGGCCTATACAGATACTGTCAATTTAAAAAAGTTTACAACATGCAAATGATCACTAGTGACAAAACATATATTATTACAAATTTCAGAGGAAAGAAACATTAGGTACGGAAATGAAACTAATGAATAAAACGAATGCGTTCATTGACCGTCGTATCGGAGAGAAGAATAACCAGTTGTCAGCTGAAGACCGCATGGTCGCACGGTTTGCGGCGGAGAGGGCAAGGCAGCATACAAAGAAGAATATCTATAATCTAGCCGATGATGAGATTCTGACACATCGGTAAGTTGTATCTTGCTCATTTGTTATTTATCTGAACCCCGTGGTTTCGCCTATGTTAAAGTAGCCTAAATTATTCTTTAGACCTTCAATCTTTCAGTGAAAGTCCGGTCAAAATTGATCCAGTATTTTAGAAGATTTTTTCAGCCAAACAGACAGATGAAAAAAAAATGCATTTTTGTTATAGATATTGTGTATACTTTCATATGCACTAAGTATAAAGTTGTTATTTGGAAATCACAAACAAACACTTAAAGTTTATTTATTTGTATAGATAATTTTTTATGATATTAAATCAAGGGTTATACTTCCTATGGGTTTACAACATTTTCTTTGATTGTCAGATTAGTAAAATTTTATTTTAGTTTACAAGTACAATTTAGAAATCCATTTAAATAACATGTTTCTATTACAGAGGTCAAACATTGGAGCAAATAGAAAAATTTGACGACCCAAGATCATCCGATGATGAAGATGAGGGGAAAAAATTTGGTGGCCTAGGTGGTACGTACATTTGTCGACAATATTATTTATCAGTATTTAATAAGGTAGACTATCTTAAAGCAAGATTCTGTAACTGGATTTTTCAAGCAACTCTGCTTATTTGGGTAACATTTACTGCGATAAACAGTATCCTGTGCATGGAAGTTATGGAGCTCCATAATTGTAAAACAAATATCCGAACTGTAATCTAATCCTTCCGAAAAAGATTCAAATAATTTCGGAAAGAGGTAGAGTTCAAATATGCCTCATATGTACATAACTGTAAATTTTAAAGTCATAATGTGTAAATTCCTTAATTGCAAAGTTTCCATTTGTAATTAAGAAATGTATTACTTCTTTTTTTTATTATTTCTTGAAAATCCATATATGTTACCAAAACTATTGGATTGGAAAATAATTTTATATCTGTCACCGAATTCGAAACCGGAATAATTTTATCCCTAAGATCCGAAATTTCATATCCATAACATCCCTAATCCTGTGTTAATCAATCTAGATTGAGACCAAACAATGTCTCTTGTATACTTTCATGGTTCTTTTATGTAAAAAATTATCAATCACTGATTTCTAATCTGTATTTCAGATGATTTTGTATCGGAAGGCCATTTCGGTGGAGGAATGTTAGCAAAATCGGAGTCTAAAGATGGGGCGAAATCTCACAAAGATCTAATAGAGCAGTTGATTGCTGAATCAAAGAAGAGAAAAGCAGAGAAACAGAAGGAAAAAGAACAAACATTGGACTTGACGGAGAAGTTAGATAGTGAGTGGAAGGACCTACAGCCAGTTGTGTTTAAGAAGCAAAGAGTGGAAGAAGAGTCTTTGATAGACAAACTTCTGGCTAGGGAAGAGAAGGGACAGGACTATGATAAGATGATGAGAGAGCTCCGATTTGAGAAGAGAGGCACGGTAAGATTGTCTTTTTATGAAACACTTAACAAGCTGTTTTAGCGTGAGATTTAAAAAATGTTGCCTGGTTTTTCTTTAGGCGCTTCTTAGGAATTTACAGGAAGAAAGAGTGTTACTTTTTAAAACTAAGTTTACACCATCCGTAAACTATTCATCAATTGATCAAGAATATTGTGATTTTATTTAATGTTTAATTCTTATTTGTGAGTCCCTAAATAAATATCAACTTGAAGTATTGTTTGAACGTTTCTTAAGTAATTTGAACTTATTTTAAATATTACCAAACCTTTCATTTTACTCTTAACAAATACATATAATATGTTTTTGAGCAGTTTTGTAAGGGAGCGCATATTTCGCGAACAATGAGAATTGGACTAAAATAAAACAGGTGTGAATATTCTGCTGGGCCTATGTTTCCTGCATGTTGTTGCGGAGTTGTCCACAACCCACAACGACAAGGGTGTCTCGTAAAACGTGGACAACCCCGCAACCTTTAAAAAGATATATACTCATATACAGGAGTATGCAATTTATTAAAATTATTTACGACAAGTATTTTATTACATTCTTTTTATATGTATTATTTTATCACTATTACCTAATATTACGATTTGTTGTTTATCACCTACCTCAGACTTCCCGCATCCACCCAGGGTTGACTGGTAAGTGGTATAGAATGCCATAGGCATTAAGTTTGCAAATCTGTGTTAATAGAGGTGACGCAATAAATATATATATACATACATATTTCCTTGATACATACAAAGTATAAGTGTAATGCAACAAAAAGTTGTCACAAAAAGAAGGTAATATAATGTTATTAATTTTGCCGTTATTCCCATCAGCCCTCAGATGGTCTAAAGAACACAGAGAAGCAACGTGAAGAAGAGAGGAAGAAGTTGGAAGAACTAGAGAAACAGCTGCAGCAGAGAATGTTACCCGACAATGATGTTGTTACAGTGGCACAGCCTAAGAAACATAGGTAAGATGTTACAAACGACGGAATAGTAACAATTTTCTGTTCTGTGGTTACAAGTATGTGTTTTACTTGCCTTCTTAGACCGTTGATTAATCAATTAAATCAATAATATAGCATGGTGGTCACCCCAAGATGGCTGAACTTTTCTTTTTATAATTTATAATTTCGATGTAGCAAAGGAACTTGCAGTTCAACTAATGGTAAGTGGCCACTGCCGCCCATGGACATCCGTAATCAACCCCAGATAAGATTAAACCTACTTAAGGTTGACCACAGATGCGTTGCTACCCCCTGAGGACTGAGTCAGAATGCCTCTGATAAGTATGTCTCGCTTACCACACCCTTCAGATCGGAACACAGCAGTGCTTAACACTTTTGTTATAAGGCAGAAATAGGTATAGCGGTGGTGCCACCACAGTTGAACCATATAGAGTTCTACCACCTTCAAAATTTTATATGCCTTAATATGTGTTTCAAATGAAATAGTATTCTGATAATAGTTATAAAAAACAAATATACTTACCTATAATATAAAGAAATGTCAAGTGGCCACAGCCACCCATGCTTGTTCGATTCCAGATGAAGGGTCCTATTAGAGATCAGAAACAAATACGTTGTCATCCCTGAGGACTAAGATGGAACACCTCAGATAAATATGTGTACTATATGACTTATTAACTTACTTATATACTTAACTATGCTGTTATTTTATACCGCTATCATCTACACATTTACTATGAACAGATCAGCTGATGACTTGGATGACAATTTCGAATTGGATAATGACCAGGAATTCATGTTGGCCTATGACAAGGACGGAAAGCCTTTGGTACCTGAGCACATTCTCAATGATTACTCTGGTAAGTTAATTACAAACTATTACTGTTGTGAGATAACTGAGCTATTGTGGTTACCAATTCGTTACTTGTATTGTTTCTAAAGCAAATTTTAATTACACTTAGTTTTTTGTTTCATTGGGATAATATTTATCTCTTTATCGGGTAGGTTAGAACACACACAGTTTGCGATTTTCTTTGCTATCTCTGCTTAATCCACTTTTAAATAAATATCACAAGTCTGTGTAACAGACTTACAGTCTGACTTACAGACTGACAGTCTTACAGTGGGATAATTACAATATTTACATGATGTTACCTGGCCAAAATTTTTTAGTGCATTTTAATACTCAAACTTATCCTTACTGTTGATAAGTTTTAGAATCTGATTATATTTTATATTGTTACAGTTCCAAATGCCAAGAAACAGTTTAACGATGGAATATCAGACACGTCATCAGATGATGGCGATGATGAAGATGAAGATGATGAAAACGAGGAAAGTGGTGAAGAATCTGATAATGAAGATGCTAAAGATAAAACTAGTGAAAATGATGAAGCTAATGTATCAACAGACAGCGAAGAAGATATAAAGAAAGATACTAAAATAAAAAAGGGAAATGATAAACAAAAAGATGTTAAGAAAAAATTAGGAAAGACTAAAGATGACTCATCAGATGATAGTGATCATAATAGCACTCAGGATACATCTGATGATGATGAAAACAAAAATCAATCTGTAAAAACAGTACAAAGTAAAGATAAAATTCATACTGTCGATACAGTTAAGAAGTCTGATAGTAAACAAAAAGCTGTTAAGAAATTGACAAAAGATGGAGACAGTTCAGAAGAAGAAAGTAGTGATGATAATGAACCAAAAGTAAATGGTGTCTTGAATAAATCAAAAGAAAATACAGAAGTTGATCCAGAAAATATGGATGGCAGTGAAAGCTCTGATGAAGAATCAAGTGATAGTGATGATGATGATGATAAGTCTGATGTTAAAGATGACTTTAAAGATTTGAGAGAATCTGAAGTTGAATCAGATGAAGGAGAGGAAAATACAGAAGACTTCAAATCCTTCTTCAATTTGAAAACAGAAGAAGGGGATAATTTGAGGGTAAGCATGATAATTATTAAGTAAAATTTGGTTTATAAGTTGTAATAACTATCATTTATTTAATGTAATTTACTGCTAACAATTATTATAAGAACCCAATTATTTTGTCTGCCACAGATAGGCTGAGTTAGTTTCTTGGCTAGACAGACATTTCAATAATAATTTTACATCATATTATATTCCCCACTAGCTTTACCAGCAGCTTCGCACGCGTTTAATTACATATAAAGCTTCCTCTTGAATCACTCTATCGATTAAAAAAAGCTCATCTAAATCCGTTGCATAGTTTTAAAGATCTAAGCATACATACAGACAGACAGCGGAAAGCTACTTATTCATACTATGTAATGATAGTGATTTAACATTAGATGAAATATTACCTATTTTGCTAGTACTCTATAATATAGTAATATAATATAGTATCTATTGTAGTTTGTAAGTATTTCTATTAGAAATAAATTCTAAACATTATTTTTATTTTCTTTCAGAAATTATTAGAAGGAAAGTCACCATCACAACAATCAACGGCTTTACAAAAACTTATCAAAAGCTACGATCCAGGCTTATCCCAGAATAACAAAGACTTACTAAGTAGACTGTTCGCACATTTATTACAATATATCAACGATATATTTAGCAATTTAAAAACCGAGCCAGATGTTATTAAATCATTCCTAATTTTCGACAAAATTGTTCCACATTTCTATGACTTAGTCCACTTAAATAAGGTCTCTACAAAGAAATATATTGCAGAGTTGTTGAAAGAAAAACACGATAATTACATAAAGCGTCCAAAAATGATACCTAATTTAGACACTTTAGTCTTTTTCAAACTGATCTCGTTGCTGTATCCCACTTCGGACTTCAGGCATCCGGTGACCACGCCTACTTTTGTGTTCATGTCCGAAATTTTGACTTTGTCGCGATTCAGCGATCGCCACGCCATCTCCAGAGGGATGTTAGTAACGGCCCTTATTTTGGAATACACAGTTCTTTCTAAGAGATTTGTACCCCCAGCTATAAATTTCCTAAGGGGTGTTATTTACTTATGCGCGAATACTAGTATACTAAACCCTATAAAAGTTGTCCCACCCTTCAAATTGCACAAAGATATGAAGATTTTAAATATTGATACAGATTGTTCGAAATTGGTCGTTGAAAATAAAATGTTGGCTAAGGATTTAGTATCAAATGAGATTGATGATGACTTCAAAATTCGATGTTTATTAATATCAAGCATAATGTTAAAAGAGTTCTTTGATAATTACAATGATATTGAAGCTCAGGCCGCCATATTTGAACCTCATATACATTTATTAGGTAGGATTGATCTGGATTTGTATCCGAGTAAAGTTAGGGATAAGGTCTCGGAAGTCCTCAAATATATGAAGCAATGTTTGGAGATGAAGACCTACACTCCAATGGCAAGGGAGAAAGTGAGGCCTAAGGCCTTGAGGCTTTATGAACCTGATATACAAGAAGTGTAAGTAATTTGGATGGTTTTTGTAAATTAAGTAACAGAATACACTCGTAATGATCACTTTATAACAAATTGGTGAGCTTAAATATATTATGTCAAGTTCGTGAGTTAAACATAGATATATTATCTTAATGTTACCCCTATTATGAGTTTATTCCGTTTAGTGAAACATTCCTTGTTACCGTTTGGGCCCAAAGATCTACGTGTAATGCTCCTAGCGGACTGTTTTGGTACTAAAATTTTAAGATTGTTTCAAGAAAACGTAACAAACTGGTACTAAGGGTACTAAAGTATAATAACATTTAGTTAACTTGAATTTTATTGTCATTTCCATGAATAATAAATATTTTGTTATACTGCAATAAGGGGAAATCCTAGAGCCCGAACCAACACGGTTTAAAAAATATTCTTTCTACACCAAGCATAAATGTAAGACGTCAATAAGACAGTTTCTTGACTCCATATTAGATTTGGAAATTTACAATCTTGTCCAAATTGAATTAAAAAATCACCTTTTAACCTCTCACTACCTCTAACTCACATATAAAATGATAAAATCTAAGTTAAAAAATTAAAACTTATTAACTACTAAAGCATCGCATACCATTTATATTTTGCAATACTTATCTATACTTTAAAATCCACAGGTTCACAGGCAGTAAGAACGCTAAGCTATCAAAGGAGAGTGCCGAGAGGGCTCGCCTGCAAGGCAAATACAAGAAGGAGATGAAGGGAGCCCTCAGGGAAATCAGGCGGGACAAGGCCTACATCGCATCTGTTAAGATCAGGCAGAAGATACAGAGGTATACTGTAGTTTTAATATTAGTTGACGTTTATTAATAATTCTTTTAGTATGTTTTGTTGCAACTTACTGATGAATGGACGGATGAATACCCGAATAAGTTCTTGTATAGGTATCCTATACAAGAGCTTATTCGAGTATATTTATTGTCAAAAAGAACGGCAGAACCAATTACACTTATTGACACAAATATATATGCAATACTTGTCATGAATACTTATTAGTTCTCCTTGCAGTATCGTTGTTGTGACATGAACCAAGGTTTTCCATTTGTTTTGTAATGTAAAAGTTGCAAATGAACATGCAGTTCACTTGATAGTAAGTGGCGAGTACTGCCCATGGACATCTGTAAACAACCCCAGATGAAAGCAGTCCTCGTGAGATTAGCTACAGATACATTGCTACCCCTGGGTACTTAATTGGAATGCCTCGGGTATGTTACCATATCCTAATTAAAAGGATGTGTTCTGACATGTTAGCGTTCATCATGGCTGTTGTTAAACATAAACCGCGGTGATGCCTTCTGGAGTTAAAACACAAAGAGTTCTACCATCTTTAAATCCCAACGGAGATTGGTTTATAGTATCGACAAAATGTATATACTCATATTGTATAGTAAATTGACAAGTCAGAAGTTTAATTTTATTATCAAGACATTTGCTCATAATTCTATGTGTTTTTTCCAGTGACACCATCCGAAAAGAAAAAGTCAAACAGATATACAAGGAAGCATCCATACAACAGGGGGAGTTGAACAAATTGAAACGCATGAAATAACTTAATTAAATGTATTTGTGCTGTAAATAAATTAATAATACAATTCACATAGAAGGTCATATTTTAATTAAAACTAGCACCGAAGAGTTATACTCAATTAAATGCATTAATAATTAACAAGTGCATAATAATTAATTGATTTGTTGAAGTTCAATTTAATTGAAAAACAATTATTAAAATAATTCTTTTAATTTTTAAGTGTTAGCTACCAACATGCACCGAAGTTTCTAAGTATGAAGATATTATTTTAAAAAAATGATATTAAAGTACATACACTATAATAGAATCGTATACTATTAATAATTCAATAATGCATGCTAAGCAAGTGATGAGTTACCAATAATAATCATATATTATTGGTATTTAAAAATAGTCACAATAGAATGGAATAATATTTATATCTCAACACTAATAAAATCTATTGGTCTATCACTCATCATGATTATAATTATAAGTGTTGATTGTCTTGTATAATAATTATAATTATAATTATAATAAAAATAAATACATAATACTATTTTTAGCCTAGGGATTAGACATATGAGCTACCTGATGGAAAGTAGTCACCGTCGCCTGTGGAAATTTGCAACACCAGCGAAGTCGTCAATGCATTGCTGTCTTTGAATGAGAGTTCCTTTTGTATGTTTTTTGAAGAATACCATGTGATAGCAGTCCGGGAATACCTCATTCATTCCACATTTTGCACGTTCATGGTAAAGATGAGCGTGAAATACTATATTGAACCATTATTGAACACACATTAGACAATAATACATTATTCTTCGTCCTAAAAAAAGAACTTGTTTTACATAATTATCCAACATCAACAAATATCATGTTTTATCTTAGGATAAACTAGATATGAACCTTCCTCTTCAATCACGCATCAAAATGCGTTGCATACTTTTAAAGATCTAAGGATACATAGACAGACAGTGCAAAGCGACCTTGTTTAATACCAAGTAGTAATAAATCATGTAAATCCAAATAAAGAATCCATACGTATTTATATTGATAAGCATAATATTTAGGGTAATGTTAATCACATGTTTTTCTAGGACATTTGTTGTAGACAAATTAATAAGTCCTTTGTAATTAAATAGTCATTATTAATTGAAACCGATATTAATTATACATTTTTATAATACCTAATCTCACAGTCTACCAATAAATGCCTTTGGCACATATACAATACATTTTATATATGATATAATATTATGAACATGTATCTATGTTAATTTCATAAACAGTGTATCCAGAATGTAAATCTATTGTTTTTTTCTAGATATCTTACTGGTAAATAAAGCAAGAATAATCTTTATTCCTAAGATATAGTTTCAAAAATAGATTTTTTAGATATAGTCTTAGTAAATTTGTATTAATTTGACAAAAGCTCACAAATTTTATTACTGTTCTAAATATAATTGAACTACAAATTGTACAGATTATAACAATTTTCAAGGAGAAATCATTAAATCTTCTAATATTGTACGTTTGTTCCAGCTATTATCTTCTATGTTCACTTCCTTACAACTTATTATGTTCTTAATATTATATTAAATAGGTAAAAAGAAAAAGGTAATAAAATATAACAGGGCTACAGAAATACTTACAAAATATCATTGAAATAAAATATAGAAAGTCTGAAAATATATAAAGTTTATACAATGATTTTCATACATCGATACTTAAATTATAAATATGAAAGTAAACATCTCACCTATTTCTTATAGTGCCTATTTTTGATAAGAATAAAAGAGCGAATATGCCGTCTACGTGCCGAATGGCAAGTGGCCACTACTGCCCATACACATTTGTAACTAACTTCATATAGAAATCAATCACAGATGCATTGTTCCTGAGGACTCCGATGGCATGATTATAAGTTTAACTTCACCATAACAATCCTCTTTGAATAAACTTTAGATACTTTTCAAACAACAATTAAACCACAAAATAGGGCTAACAAACTTTTAAAACGGCAATTAAATTTGGCTCTCTTATAATAAACGACATATAGTAACATAGACTTAAGGAAATGTTACTTTACTCGGTCTTATCATCCTTATTAAGGTCCCAGATAGCATGGTTGAGGCAGGTGGCGAAGGCCAGCCAGCAGAGGTACGGAGTCATGAGGTACACTGTGTCGGGGTTGACTCTGTAGAAGCTTATCGCACAAGCGGTGGCCGCTACGTCCAGTGCTAGCATATGGATTAGAGCCTGAAAGAAGGTGAAATGATATGTGTGTGGAATAGAAATTTTAAAGGTCATAGAGTACTTTGTGGCTCGATTGTAGCAGCACAAACGCCACAGCTGTTTCAACCCCACAATAACCGTGTCGAGAGCTGCTCTATTCTGGTTTAAAGAGACTTACTTATCCAAGGATTTCCTACTGAGTCCTCAGTGGTAGTAATGCAATTGTAGTCAGACTCAAGCACAATATATTTTGAGTTTGTTGAGTATTTGGAAAACATACTATGACTCCCAATTAAACTATTGTATGTCTAAAAAGTCAATTTTATAACAGTTGTTTAAAGATATTTTCAAACTATGAATAAATTGTTTTTTATCTTTATATATGTGGCATATAGAACACAAAACATTATTAAAGGTAATAAAATATTAAAAAAAATTAATATTGAAGGTATGGTGCATGAAAATATCTTTTAACTGCTCTCCTGTAAAATTTACTTTTTAGACGTACAATACTGTACTTGGGAGCCATCTATAAATATTTCCTGGTTTAACGTAAATAATAGAATAATCAATATCAATATTTACCAAACCAATCTTGTGCATTTTGAAAAATACCGGTGTCCACGTCCAATTGATGATCAACTGGCCTCCGTAGAGGGCTAACGGTAGTACAGATTTTTCTGAAAATATATGAAGCAATTATTAAAATAGTATTATAAGCTAAGTAAGATACTTTAACTATAAAATTAGTAAGTGGTTTGTATTACCTCAATAAATGTATAACATCAATACTCTGGGCATATTATGTGCAAATATTTTTTTGTTGGTTGGTTGATAAAAGCAAATATGTTATTTTGATACATAGTATTGAAAAACAAACATAGTATTGAAAATAAATATAAATAAATAAAATGATATCTACCAGGTTCTCAGCATATGATTAAATTAATTATCTATTGAAAAAGGTGAGTATAACCGAAGGCTATACTAACTAATGCAGTTGCTGGCTCATTTTAATAAGAGGCTATATTAGTTTATGAACCATATTAGTTCTCGCAGGTAGCAATGCATTCGTGATTGACATCAGCTTGAGTCTCTATTCTATAATAATATAGTTGTTTAAAAGTATCGATAGATGGCTGTGACCATTTATTTTCAGGTGGACTGCCTACTGCATGCTTGTTTGCAACAATGTTATAAAAAAAGTGTACTGTGTGATCAAAAAGAGAATAGGAACGAAAATGACCTTTAACTTAAATTTTTTACATGTAAGGTTTGCAAAAAAATCTAAATAATTAACTTCAGTTAACATTTTTACAGTTAAAAAACACACATACGTACACGTATATAGCACCACTTTATTTTTTTGCAAACCTTATTATACAGGTAAAAGAAATCTTTTACCTGTAGTAAATCTTCTACCTTTAAACTGAAATCAGTTGAAGGTCAATTTTGTTTGTATTCTTATTTTGATTGCATAGTATATTATTTTTAAAAGCCTCACCCGTAAACCCTCCACATTCCTGATACACCGTATACGAGGCATATCCCATGCCGGTGTACAGTGCCGTCCAGGCAGGACCAAACACCCAGTTGGGTGGGTTCCAGCTCGGCCGCTTGATGGTCTCGTACCAGGCCTTACCGTCAGGCTTCTTGACCTCCCCCGCCATTGTTAGAGCTCCACCCCAACCACCAACATTTGGTAGCACCATCGCACCAAGTAAGCCCCAGTTTGGCATTTTGGATTGTATTATTTAAACCTTAAAAACAAAGATGAATGATTGACAGTAACCAAGACCGAAAAATTGGAATTAGGAGTAGTCATTTAAGAAAATAATGTTACATAGAGGTGTAAAAGTAACGAAACAAAGCATATATGTTACTATAACATTTAGAACTTGTTACTATTATATCGTCACTTGTTACCTTTGCACTGCGCAAATTATATACATATGAAAAATGTTATGTGAGTAATATTTCATTACGTGGTATTTGATGGCGAACCCGTAACTCAGTAACAAATACATACGGATTGCTACAGTTTTGAATATTAAATCTATACATATAAATAAAATTGAAGTGTCTGTTTGTGATTTCAAAATAACATTTTTTTACCCAATGCATATGAAAGTATACACAAGACTTATAACGAAAATGCTATTTAAAAAAAAATGTCTGTCGGTCTGTTTGGCTGAGATAATTTTCTAAACGGCTGGACCGATTTTGACGGGACTTTCACTGGAAGGTAGCTGAAGGTCTAAGGCGTAACATAGGCTACTTTAATTTCTAAAAAATCCATCAGCACGCGCATCACGCGCATGCGCGTGTCGTCGCGGGATGACGTTTATGTTTAAATATGTATTGCTTTTTACTTTTTAAACGCGGGTAAAACCGCGGGGATCAGTCAGTCATAAATACAATTATAATGAGTAATCATCTCAACAAATACTAGATATATCAGTTTTTTTATCTATCCATTTATTTTCGGAGGCCTTGAAATGGGCCTAAACAACCTTCCTGCTTCCTCAGAGCTTCTTTCACTCACCTGAATTATCCACTTGAAATACTTGAATACTGCACCACTGAACCGCAATTATACAAATTAAATTCGCTGTTAATAATAAAATGGGAGTGGCCGAGAGACGACTTCTTAATCACCAAAAAATATATATTTCAGCTTATCTGTGTTACAGTCATTAGCGGCAATTTACACAATACTTTATTTACATTTCACAATTCGATATGCTGGGCTCGGACTACTTAAATTGACACTAGTGACGGTAGTGACAGTTTGATTGAATTCTTTGACATGACATTGATATCTCTGAGCTGTCCATTTCGTTTTACGCAATCAATTATTATTACAGATCTCTTAATCAATCATATTGTATAATTCAATGACATACTTTTATAAAAATAGTATAGATTTTTTTCAAATAAAATATGTATGAATTTGGTATATTCTCAGTATATCTTAAATCCTAGTGCAGAGATATAATGGATTTTAACAATGTTTATATTTATTGTAAATTGGAATACATTCAGAATTTCGCTCCAATGTCAAAGTCAGATGACAATAATGCTACTCATTTAAGAAGGTCACGTCATTCCGATCAATATTAAGTGAATTATTTGGTTCAAAGCGCAACTTTAATGACAATTTGATTCGTCAGGGTTGTATACGCTGCCGGTGATTTCATTTCATTCCGTTTGCATTGTACATTTTTCCATTTTCACAAGTTTTTGCCATCGACGCGAGATTTTCCAACTTTACATTGTAAGTATAAAGTTTCATATATCGAGAAAGTTTTAGATCATCTAGAAATTAGTTCTAATATAGCTAGACCAGTCTATTGTAATACCTATTATACCTAGGTAAATGCAATAGATGTAATTTATGGCGCATACGTGATCAGTGTACTCGGAATATTTTAACTATTTCTCGTAGCGTGCTTACATCATCGGCGTACTGCTGTTACTAATCGAAAATCGGGCAAATAGGTACGTAATTATAATCAATCAAAGTTTGATAATTCCACCAATCACACGACAATTATCAGAAAGATTAAAGTTCATTGATTAGCTGAAGACAATTACAATTAGTTTATTCTCGGTTTTTGTGTGAATACGAGCAATTATTAGTATACATAACTAAAAGTAACATAATTAACATAATTTTAATATGGAAACTGTTAAATATCACACAGAATTAATCAGGTACCTACATACCTACCTTACTATTTCACATTATCAAGACAATTAATTTTATAACGTATCAAAGTTCTATTTATATTGTGAATATAGATTTATTGTCATCTTGTGACTGGAAGTGATTGTGTGTAAGAAGCTCATGTGATTTGTAATAAAGGGACGGTTGTATTTTTTTTAAAAAGCTGTTGACTATGATTTGATTGTGGATGGCTGTCTTAACACTTTTTGTACTTACATAGACTTTAGAAGGTGGTAGAACCCCATGTAGTTCGACTCCGGTGTCACCACCGCCACACCTATTTCTGCCTTATGACGTCAGTGTTAAGCACTGCTGTGTTCTGGCTTGAAGGATGTGGTCAGGGAGACAGACTTATCTGAGGCGTTCCATCTCAGTCCTCAGGGGTAGCAACACATCTGTGGTCAACCCCAGGTATGACTATGATCATACCTGGGGTTGATTACAAATGTCACTTACCATCAGGTGGACTGCAAGCTCGTTCACTTCTCACACGCTTTAAAAAAAGTAGCGAGCAACAGTCAGTACATAATAAAAGCTTATATTCACGCTAACACTGACGCCACACCGTCGGTTTTGTTGAACGCAGCATTGTGCTACATCCGGCCGCCAACAATGAAGCTTTTTACCCCCATTATATTATTATAGGGATAATTAATTTGACTTCCATCACCCTGCGTTGTAATAGTTATGTGAGTATCCGATACTCGTTATATAGTGGAGATTTTTTACTTCTTTTCAATATAGGTACGTTGTTTAAAAATAAGGAAAAAATCGCTTGTGGTATGAGTGTGCATTTAAAATGCTAAATAAAATATCTCCCCTTATAATATGTTTTTTTTATTACATATAATGGAAATATTTTCATAATAGAATTTTAAAAATCATTACTATCAATGAGTTATGATAAACGTAGTTTCTTACTATCTAATCATATTATGCTTATCTGCATTGAATGTTTCTAAAAAAAACGATTAATAAGATGTAAAATTCGCAAGACAGCTATTGTTTTTATTTTGACACATTTACATGAAGTGCCAAGTGTGAATTTACAACCATGTCAAAACAAAACCATTAAAATTCTAAACTTTTCGTGCATTCCCACATTACAGTGATGTAGCGTCGCTTTATGGGGTAGAGCCATATCTTTAAAATAAATTAATGCTGTGATTATCAAACTTAAAGCCGTTTATTGTTATATTTATGCTCCGCCATATTTATTAGGGGAAGAGGTTTTTAATTTCGGTTAATGTCGGCCATTACAGATTAAAAAGGGCTTTAAAATTCAACTCCCTTTTGTGGCGTATTTTGTCTATGGTTGGAGTTTTTTATCTGTTTTTGGGCCGATATGTGAATAAGCCGGATGCGGTCATAATTTTTAATTGGGTATTGGATATTTGATGATGTTAAAATCGGTCTTTTGCATTTGATACGGTTACCGTAATTAATACAAGAAAACCTTAAGTCGTTTGAGATGACATAATAAATTATGTCATCTCAAACGACTTAAGGTTTTCTTTTTTTATATCTTATTTTTTTTTAACATACAAGCACCTACATTAGGTAATGTTAATAATAATTCGCAACATAAATAATATATAAAATTAAAATTAAAACAATATTAATTCTTATACTTTTTTTTATTGAACATTGTTAAGTTATCCATTTTTAAATTCTGTCGGTATTCTCTATATAAAAATATACAAAACATACAGAAGTACACATTTGGAGTAGGTAGGTATACATTTACATAGATAGTTATTAGGTAGGTAAATGATTCATAAGAAAATAAATGTTTGCTTGGAGTTCACCAATGTAGGTAGGTACTTCAGTACATTCATCATTCATCTCAAAAAGTTTCAAATAGTTATGTTTATTCTCAATAGCAGTATTATGATTCATCATAATAATTGTAACAAATAAAAAATCTTTAAATCGACATTAGCACTAAATTGTCTACATTTAAATGTCTGCGAAATTAACCATTAAACTAACTAACAATACTAGAAGCTGAACCCTCGCAGATGGTAATATCATGGGTGGTTTATTTCCGTACATCGAGTGCTGCTGTCAATTAATAAAATATTTGTCACATAAATTATCAGTGACAAATAGCCGAGATCCTTCCGGTGCTTTGAGCGAGCGTCGTAAAATAAACTGCTCCATACACTTCGGCCCTTATTCCACATACAATGGACGGTGCACGCGGGCCGAGGGGGGCCGCACCGCAAAAACTGCACCGACTTAATTATAAAGAGACAAGAAACGCCATTAAATAGCGATTCGTTAAATCTACGCTCTCGTGTTAACACCACGTATCGTCTCTCCTTTTCGTTTATATAGAAACGTGAGGGAGAGGAGCGTATATTTGAGTGCGTGTCGTCGAAGGGGCGGCGTCTCCGATATAAGGTTTAGATTGACTGGGCGTTCTCTATTCACGTTTTTTTGTTTGCGCCGGGCTTTACGGAGCTTTTCATTTGGTGTCGGGTCGCGGGCGCGGGCGGTCGCGTGACGGACGCATCTCTCGTCTGTATATCGACTGCGATGATAGTGTAACAAATCGGACAATGCTTTAATTCTTTGACGATCGTACTCGTTGGTTTCTAAAGACAGTTTCAAGCTTTACTTGAGGTTTTAAAGACGATGTTTTAGAGTTATTGGACGCTTTAAGTGTATGCAGTGAACTGTAACTATGTCTGAGCTTCGCGGTTCCCCGCCCCTCTCGAGGGGTGTTCTTGACGGCGGCTTTGGAGCCCCCTTAGCGGCTTTGAGCTCGTTGGCAGAGGCGCCTCCTCCAGCGCCGAATCCTCATGGGATAGACCACATCCTGTCCAGGCCGGCAGTGGGGACGAACGTTGGGGCTGGTCTCCTGACCCCGAGGCTGTCGCTGGCGGCAGCGGCGGCCGGCATGGCCCATTACCTCCAACACAAGCCGCTGTACTGGCCCGGCTTCCAAGGACTAGTCTCAAACCCCATGGCATGGAGAGATCGGCTACAATCCAGTGAGTAATTTCAACTTGTTTGTCATGACATATGTCTTGTCTTAGGAATTGTAGAGTCCGCGTAGACGCCTGTACTACGCACGTGTAAAAGATTTCAACGGGTGCATTAGATTCTAATTAAAGTAAATTACTTAAATACGTATTAAATAATGATTTTATTCAATCGTTCTGTTGTCCAATGACATTGAACACTACTTATGATTATACAAATTACACACTATTTATTTTTTTCTGTGTGTGTGACTTAATCTATTTTAAAATTACTGTTTAATCTATATTTATTTGATTTTGAATCGACTGTCAGCATTGTGACATATATTTGATTTATATAATCCGTCTATAACGCGTTAAAATTTGAATTTTTAAACTGATAAGCAAATTAGACGCTTATTTCTTCGTTAATAGAGTTAATAGAGTTATCGTTCTTATTATAGGGATTAATTTAATACGATATTCAGTGATCAAATTAATTTAAATTAGAGCAAGTGTTAATAAATCTTCATTAGTATAATTTTCTTATAAATAAGTTATATGGATTGAATATATTACAAACGGCGAAGGTATATAACGGTTTATTAACTATTTGGATTGAATTATTGATACTAATTTTATAATTAAGTATGTTTAAAATTTTGTTTACAATGAAAGATAGTAGATAGTAGTTACATATATGTTTGTAGTATTTAAAAAATGTACTCATTGCAACATTTTAAGGTTAATATAATTTATTATCATTGAGTAATTTAAGACAGGTGACAAATGGGGTTTTTAATAAGTTCTCAAGTTGATTTGCGTTTAATTATCTGCGCCTAAATTATTAGAAATTTATAAATAGAGTTTCTAATTAGCCAATTTAGATAGAAATTTATATACCTATCAAATTTTGTGTTTGCAAAGATTTTGTATTGATTACATACTTGAATAACGAAGCTATTTTATGGATGTTTGTACGTTTAAAAAAATATATAAACAGCAATTTTAACGGAATAAAATCTTGAGGAATGTCAATCTAAACGTTGTCACAATATAATTATATCTCAAAGATGAATGAAGTAGGTACCTAGTGCATGTGCACTTGACTAACGTAGTAGTACATTTTTAACTATTACTTAAACCTTAAGGTTTACCTATTACTTAAACCTTAAGGTTTAAGTAATACTTAAAGTTTAAGTAGGGTTAAAGTAACCTTAAGGTTTACCTACTACTTAAACTTTAAGGTGACTTAAACCTTAAGGTTATATGTGATTAATCACAGAGGAAATCTTAGTCCAGGTACGATAATGATTAACAGTACCTACCTAATGATATATATTAAATATAAAATACGTTTCTTACGAGTTTTTGCATCAATCTAAATTTTTCATAAGTATTTTTAGCTCTACAATCTTTTCTTGGACTATATGTAGGTATACAATTATACATTTGGAATTTAAATGATTGATAAATTAAATGAATATTTAACTTATTATTCAAATATATTGTAGCGTTCGCTTCATACATACACTTTTCTATTAAAAAATAAGTATTTTTAACAGAAATGAGTCATATTTAAAATATATAGATACTACCAGCACAAGTAAAATTAAATTTTGCCTTATGTTACAACATTCAAAACTAAAAAAAACGCTTTTTACACTTATTGCCCTACCTATAGCATAGGATTTTTATCCTGTTCATGTTTCTGATTCATCATTCAGATCTCTGTCTGGCCGGGAATCGAACCCGGTAACCATTGCGCGTCAGACCGGTATAGTACCTAACCGTCCCGCCACGCAGGTCGTCAAAGGTCGTAAAATGTCGAAAACCTACCTAATTATACAAGTTACTAAGTAAATTATACCAAATACACTATCTGTTTTTGTACAACAACGAATAAGATATAAAACCATAAGAAGTGAAACAATTTATAATAAAATGTAATTAACTAAACAATTTTTCACAAAATGTATTTTATTTTTTTAGTATGTTTCCTCTCATTTATATATTTCTTTCTCAAAATACATAAAACAATGTAGCAAGATAAATAACAAATTAGCAATAAGATGGATGTCCGCCGCGTGCCAAACCGGCGCACTGATCACACGCCGGCGGCGCGCGACCGACGGCCGCCCACAGCGACACCGGCGATTTACAACGTTAACAGTTGACACTTATAACAATGTTAATAGTTGAGGCATTTACACGTCTTACAGTTAAACACGTTCATTTTCTTAAAAGATTTTATGAAACTTACTTCCTGAAAATGATAATTATTTAAAGAAAATTTCATGAGTCAAACGTATGGCAGTCAAATGTGCAGGATGGGTGGTAAAATGTCTTACAAATCTAAAAGAAATTGAAATCCTACATTTCTCTAGATGTCAAGTGAAGGTGCGAAAAAGATTTGCAAATCAAATAGGGATTAAAATAAAGAAAATTAAGAAATATTTTTCTTTTTACAAGAAAGAATTTAACTGACATTGTTTTAGAAATTGTTTAAGGAGATGAATTAATGGATGTTAAAGGTGTTATAGAAAGAAAATAGGATTTTATGCCATGTACCTACTCATATAATTAGATACGTAGTTTACAGATCTAATGTCAGCCGTAGGTGGCTTAATAAAGTCATAAAGACAAACATACCTGTAGTTTGTTAATGTAAGCATTTATTTAATTTAATAAAGTACAAGGCTGCAAACAATTTTTACTAATATTGAATTGTTACGATTTAATATGATCATTAAATAGTTGATATTGGCTAACAGATAGGTTAGTCCACATTATGCCTACGTCTCATATAATGGTGACAAATTAGGTACTTGCAATTTTTTTCGAGTAGTTACGTGTCGCGAATATCAACTGAATTATAATGAATCTGAATCAAATTTATCAGAATTAACGATTTAATATGTCTTCCAAATCACGCAAACGCGCATAAAATTTAGCCACGAGCGGTCACCCATTTAACTCCTGGCCGTAGCCGACGTTACTTAACTTGGTAACGATGAACACACGATGCATGGCAATACTCGAATCTACAGTATATATACAGAATACGAATACATACATAGAATATTTACAGTATACGAATACATCTACCTACACCACGAATGTTTCACCTTATTAATAAGAATATATTACTACTTTTCATAGGCTGTCTTTTCAATATGCCTTACAATTATGGCTACACAAGGTTAGCTGACACGACACGAAGCAAATTAACTCGCTATCCACCATAATACGGTTATTAATTAATATTTGGTATCTAGCGCTATATTAGTTGATACCAGCGATACGCGGTAATGCGTGTAATCTACGCAAGCTCCACTCTATAGATAGCGGTAATTACATTCGATGAACATCGGCGATCGTTTGAGCGCATCGGCTATGCTTTGAGATTATGTGTTATAGGAATTTCTGTTATCATTTGACACTATTTTTTTTTTGGTGTTTAGTGTGTTTTAGAGATACTTTCAAATACAAATCCAATACAAATCTATTTGTAAGTTAATATTTTAAGTTCATGACGACTGTTTTTTGTTTGTTTTATATTTCTATATGATTACATCTACATCGAAATTTAAGGTTACATACCTTCTATGAGTTATTGAACTTAGTAAAATCTGTAATTGTTTATTTTCTGTAAAAGTCATTCATATGATATCCGTATTAGGCGAAAAGTTCATTGATTTATCAGAAATAAGGCCTACAGAGCTAACGATATGTGTCGATGATCCCTATATTTTTTCTATAAAAAAGGATTCACAAGATAGTAAGTGGTCATCGCGGCTTACTGTTTAACATTGCTACTATAAGTTCAAAAATTTTGTGGTGGTGGTGTTGGCAACTTCGGATAAAAACATAACAAGTTTTGCATGTAAATTCTAGCACATTGAATTCAACTGCTTCTGAGATTAGAAGACACAAAGACAAACAATAATTTTATTAATGTCACATAGGTATGTGTACTTAGTACATTGATATACACATACCTTTTATTAAACATACGTATGTAACATTGAGTTAGAAATATCTTGTGTGTTACTCAATGTCACATAGGTAGGTATGTGTTAATCAATGTTTATAAAAAAAATATCACCGTTTTCCTTAGCGCATAGCGTTATATATTTCGCTAAAATACTGTTTTTTTAAGTTATGGACAGATGTCATTTTTTTTTGTTTGAGTGACAAAAAGTGAATAGGAAAGCATTATATTTTACAGCGGAACAAAAATATATTTCAAATAGTTTTAATTAATTATTCAGTTGTAAAGAATGATAAGCGTAGCGTATTGATTGACACTTTAATCTCATTTTATCATTTTAGATAAGTAATCTTTATTACTTGACATATAGATGTGTCAATATTACTGTTAATATGCGTGAATCCTAATTATTATAAATGCGAAAGTTCGTTTATTTGTTTGTTTGTTTGTAACACCTTCACGCTTTAACTACTCAACTGATCGTTACGAAATTTTGCACACTGAGTCGTCGTTTGAGTCTGGAAAAGGACATAGAGACCTTTTATCCCGAAAAGCGGTACTACTCCCGAGGGATAGAAAAGTAACTTTTATACCTAGAATATACGGCCTCTTTGTGTGAATGTACATGAGCGCGAGCGTATATACCTACTATAAAATTGTATATATTATATAATTAATTGTATACCTATTTTATACAATGGCATGATGTATGGAAAAAAAGAAGTTATAGGTACTTCTTAGATTAAATAAAAAAAAAATTATTTATCATGTAATTGAATAAGACTTATTAAAATTAACCCATCAAGATGATATTGCAAAGAGCTGCGCAATAATATAAATTTCTTTTAAAGGATTGTTTACCTACTCTTTAGTTAAATTACCCTGGTACCTGGTACATTTGATGCCTTTAATAATTAATTTCGATTAGTAATATTGTGTAAAAATGGTACAAGTACTTGGTGTTCACGCATCGTTAATCCATATGATTAATTTCATTACACCATAACAGTATCAGTAGATACGGCGATCATTGCGAAGCTTATTGCTAGATATTAGCCGTAATATCAGTTGAGATAACGTGATCCATGCTGGAATATGGCGAATAATGTTAACTCCAGCTATCTCGTTCCGGATTATGGCTGCGTTATGAAGTTGTTTATCGGTAATTTGGCGTAGGACTACTAGGATCTCATGGTTAATAGGGAGTTTAAAGTTGCTGTCATATTAGGGATTTACACATGCTTCCATTCGTTAGATTTTTGAGGTTCACTACTGAACTGCTTTGCCTTATGGAAATCTTAATTGACCTTTATAACATTGTTACGTTTTTTAATATAAGTAGTGAACGAGAATTAAATCTTTTTTTATGTCAAATGGACAATCAACCTAATCAATAACAATTTTTAATATAAGTAGTGAACAAGAATGAAGTCTACTTTATGCTAAATGGATAATCAACCCAATGAGTAATGAATGAATAATGGTTGCTACCACTGAAGTGTAAATAGGAATCATTTAGTACGTCGCATTTTTAAATATATTATATTGAAGAATTTTTGGATCTTATAACATTTTTGAATATGTATTTTCATAC
>DWPV01000822.1:0-24549 GCA_018251915.1 Urbanus proteus proteus | reverse complement strand
ATATTTTTATATAAAGTAAAACTTAATTGTAACGTTTATAAAATTACCTCAGCCAAACGGACATACAGACAGACAAAAATAATGCATTTTCGTTATAGATATCGTGTATACTTTCTTATGCATTAAGTAAAAACGTTTTATTTTGAAATCACAAACAGACACTTTAAAGGTATTAATTTGTACAGATAATTTATTTATCATACGCATATTTCTTCAAAAATTCAGAGGTTGTCAGGGATGAATCACGAATCCCTAGTAAAAAATATCCCTAATTAAAAGGCATAAAGTTGAAATTCACACCAAGCCTATCTCTGCTACAGACAATAAAATATTGTAGCTTTAATAATAACGTTATTAACAGAATCTCGGTCATTCGATTAAATATTTGAGTTTAATTAAACGATCTGTGCACAAACTATAGTAAATTGTAGTCAGCACTTAAAATACCGTTTGTACAAGATTTAAATGCTTATAATACGAGAGACTATTGGCTATTATTAGTTTCGTAATTAATTATATTGTCTTACAATTTGCGTTCTTCAGATGTAACCCCATTAAGCAAAACATCTGATTTTGTCTGGATAAATCAAAGTACTTAAGATTTAGTCTAGATTGAGAATTATAGGGAAGGGGAGGAGGAGAAACTTATTAATTTAAGCATTAACTTACTTACTGGACTTAAGCATTATTAAATGATAAGAAACAGTTTTTTTTAAAACGTTGGCATCGCAAACACGATTAACTACGTTTACACAAACAAATATGCCGAGAACAGATTCATCATTTAAATGGTTTGCCTCTCCGGGCCTTGAACCTGGAGCCTTTGCGGGTCAGACTGGTACGGTCACCGCTGCGTCACGCATGTTGTCATTATATTTTTTAGAATACAATTACTTTCCGTGGGGTAAGTTTCAAAAGGTTTTGTTATTCTATTACAAAAGCACAAAGAATGAAATCGTTTAAAATGAGGCTAAATTGTAAAGGTATTGTAAAGGTATTTCAACTGCGACATGCCTTAAGGACAGAAAATAAATCGAGTAAACTTCCCATGAAACATTAAACATCAATTTTTGTTGACTAAAAGCATTTTAAACGCTGTTTAATTTACCATGAATTTGGCTTAGATCAATAGGTATATCTTAAATTCTTGTTAGAAACTTTTATAACTTGCTTATACAAGCCACCAAAAGCAAAGTTTGATAACGTTTTTATTCATTACTAGCTGATCCCCGTGGTTTCACCCGCGCGCCATTCACGTGGAGCGCGCGATAATGAATTTTCCAAAAATTAAAGTAGCCTATGTTACGCCTTAGTCCTTCAACTATCTTCCAGTGTAAGTCCCGTCAAAATCGGCCCAGCCGTTTAGAAGATTAGCTCAGCCAAACAGACAGACAGACAGAATTATTACATTTATAATAATATTTTTATATCTACTAAAACATATACTTGCATAATATAAATCATTGACGTGTTTCGCTCTTTTAGCAGGCAATGTAAAGAAGGTAAAAATAGAAATATTGCTATAGAGGCTATCAGCCGATTCCGGTTAGTGAGCAGAACACTTCAAACATTTTCATATTCGAGATTTCTTCAATCTTAACGTTCAAGTGCGTCGTAGTCGCGATGAAACACCCGCAGGATGCGAATGACGGGAAGTGTTCGTATTGCGCCTTTTAGCTCCGTGTAATACTACTATTTGCTACTAACAACCTTGTAAACAAAGGTTTAATTAGTTTTGTATACAGATTTAAATAAATATCTTATTTAATACGCACACTTGAACATATTCGGAGACATAAATATAACAATAATAAAGTTTTGATCAATGATTCTACCACGCGAACATTTTTTATTTACCTACTTTATAAGATTAATACTTTGATTGAAATCTAAAATGGTTAGTTAGAATTTACTATCGACTTCAGGTCTCTCGTTCTCTTTGTAATTCGTTTAAGCATTAATCACTTAACATAACATGGAAATCATCGGAATAAACCATATATCATATATTTTTATATAAATTAAAACTTAATTGTAACGTTTAGCTACTGAAGTTTGTATTTTCACTTTTCAACTCAAGTATACTCATAAATTAAACCTAATTGTTTGTTCGTGAACTGCAAATTATGATCCACACACTTCCAGTCACGTTTTCAAGCACTTCAATTAGACACGTCGAAAGTAAAATGTCGGACCTTCATCATCTAAAAAACGTTTTAATATAATAAATGACAATTTATGAAATCGTAAAGTATTTAGTTTCTACTAAATACTTTTGGTGGTAGATAATGGTCATTTGGTGGTAGATATGGAATTCATATCTAATAGTAATTTATGGGTAACACAGTGAGTGGAAAGTAATAATATATTATAACTAGCCCCACTCTTACCTAGTCGACTGGAAATTCTGGGAAAATACGAGTGTTCTTGAGCCTGCAGTAACAATAATCACATCTTAATTATTGGCTGGAATAAGTATATCTATAAAAAAAAAAAAATTCTATTTCGAGTAGATCCCAAATCCACATTAACCTCCACAATTATAAAGTATCGAATATACCTTTTTTATTTTTTCTTATATTCCAAAATCTAAATCAAATCTTTAAATAGCGATTTCACTTCAACACAATAATACTTAATAGTTATTTTGAGAATTAATTAAAAATAATATTTCACCTGTTTCATGAAAGTATTCTGTTTTTTGGCACGAATTATAATCACTAATTAGGTAAATGTAGAGTATGAAATATTGAGCGTTACATGTTTAATTTAGCAAGGCATTATATTATACACAAGAGGTAACAAAAATAAAGTCTGAATATTAATAAAAATATGCGTACTTTTTAAATTGTAAAAACATTGACCGCAATCGCTATTGGTCATCACAAAGTTTTCACAAGGGTGATAAAGTCTGTATTATGATTGTAATATCTATGTTCATTTTTAAAAGCGTCCTATGAAAATAACAGTGACCTATTGTTTTGATAGGTCTGCATCGGAGCTTCAACTGTAACAATGAATTGAAAATTAAAGTTCGTTTTATTTACGGGGAATATTTTTATCTTTGATGTTTTCCAGCTGGTAAGCTGTACATCGGCGATCATAAAATCTTTCGAGCAATTTGTTTACTTCCAATATTCATGAGTCAGCGTTTAGCGCTTTAGCTCAAGGTAATGCGACGAACCGAGACTAAAGGAATTATTTCACAGAAAAATGACGTAAACTAATCTATTATCATGAGAATACAGCAAACATAAAAAGATTCTGTTATGTAAATGCCTATAGTGCTTTCGTCAGCAAAATTCAACTTATACAGCTTTACGCAACATCATCAAAATGCTTCATAACCCTGATTTCGTCGATCCATTTAATGGTGAAAAGAAACTAAGTAGAGATTTAAGGTCTTTTTAACAAAAATACATATCAAAAAGCATTAAAGCAAAAAGGGCATCGCGAAGAGTAGTTTAAAACGTACTATACAGAAATTATATGCTTGTATTTTTAACAAGTAATCTATCTAATTGATCGTAATAAACTAAATAATATGGGATTCGAACTTCAAAACGTTTTTTGCTAAGTAAAATGAATAGACGGATACAACAAAATCATAAGGATAATGGATCCCCCAAAAGTCGACATTAGGGAAGTATATTAGTTTATTACATTATATAAACTAACCTATAGAAATAGAATGATGCAAAACTTTTATAATTTAATAAAGCTCTATGTATTCTCATTCCAATGTATACCTACATTATCCGAAGATCAATTGGTAATACCTAATGGCTATAATGACGCTACCTCAATTACATAATAGTACGTGAGTACGTAGGTGCTTCGCAGTTTAGCTACAGAAATAGAAACAATAGTGGCATCGATTTGAATAAATCCTGCAGAATTACTGTAATTACTGTCTACTAGTAGTTCATAGTCGCAATTTCTTTTTTGTTTAACAAAACCTTTTTATGTTCTTCTTTTTGGCAAGGTTTTCGCCCCAAAATTTAAAAAAGCCTAAGGCGTACTCTACCACGTTGCTCCAGTACGATTTGGTGGAGATTTTAATAAAGAAACAACCACTATTTAATTCACATTGTCATTAAATGATTATATGTCCCTAATATTTAAAATAATATTTAAAACATTCTTAATTGAACATAGTTAAAATCTTAGTAAACTATGAGATTTTTTGTAATTGATAACACTCAAACTCAATTAAACAAACAATTAAACAAAACAAAAATAACTTCTGCTGTTCTGCCTTAAATTTGTAAATTTTAGTAAGATATAATAATATACATACATAGATATAAAGTTAGACATATACGTAGACATTAAGAGGTACAGCGGTTGGCTGGTCAAGAAATAATTGGAGGGTCTAGTAACTTAAAACTTTTCAATAAAACTCGAAAAGGTAAACAATTATAACGGTGTTTTAAATTCGCGTCTAAGGGTGAAATGTGAATTGAATTTTTTATAAAGAATTCTATTAAAGTCTATTAAGTGATTTATTGGGTTAAAATAGGTATATGATTAATACCGTCTTCAATATAATATGATTCCATTATCTTATGATTGATTAATCACTAAGCCGATGAAAAAGGTAATTCGATATATTTGTATGGGCAGCAAGCATTTTTGCAAGGGTCCCACCCCAAAAATGATGGAGGCCTTGAATACATTTTACCACGCTGTTCCAATGCAGATCACTGACGATATCTATCTAATAGGCGATAATCTATTAAATACATAGTTTATCACAATAATAATGGATGTAAGTAAGTATAATTGGACAAAATATTAATTAATGCATCACTCTTTGGTCTACAAAACTATCTCTTCGCGTATCAGGAAAATTGTCCCCTAGTTTATTCCCTAATACATAGGACACTGGATGGATGCGACCATTAAAAATTAAGCGGCTTAAAACCCATGTCCCTAATCGGATAACACAAAGCCAGCTTTCAACACGAAGTCCACGAAACAACAATAAAAATAATTTACTTACAATTGCATAAAAATATTTTCGTCTATCTCATATAGGTACTAGTATACGTAGGTATAATACATACATTAGGAAAATAAATTGCCGATTTTCTCGTCTCATCACAATAAAGTATTTTGTTTATCTTATAGTAGCTCAACATTTTTAGAATATTAAAATTACTGAGTCGTTTAAGAAACTTTTAAGTAAATATAGACTATTTTTTTATTAGCAAATTGGATGAATAGAATTAATAGAGATTTAAACGTTTTACTAGGTTAACGTAGGTACTTAATATTTTGTCGAATGTTGTTGGTTTATACTTTTAGTATATTTTAGGAACTAACCACAACAATAACAAACAGGTACGTTCCACTAAAATACCATTTCCGTAAACAGTTGAAATAAAACGGAGCATTCGGAATGCACAGTAGAAAATATGTGGGTGAAATCCGTGCCTCAGCGAAATTTAGGTCGCTTTAGACGGACCAAGCTCAATACCAATTTCATTACATTTGAGGATTACATGTTTTGATGCTATGGAAGTCGTACAATATTCAAGATTACCAATTCGTCGTCGTTAAACCATTAATGTCCCACTGTTAGGCATGGCTCTCCTCTCGTGAGATAGGTCCAGGTCAAAGTCCAAGAGTGGATTGGTAGACTTTAAACTTTTTTTAAGAAATTACGATTGAATGTGTACCTTATTATGTTTTCTTTTACTTTTAAATGAATTAACATTTTCTAATAAGCATATGTATTGCTGTAGTAAAATAATAAGTTCGTGCTTGATATTCGAACCTCGTACTTTTCAATTGACGGACAGAATTTTAAATCATTATACTATCACTGCTTTAATTAAGCCTTAATTGACGCCTTAATTGAAGTGTTAAGATCTAAAATTTTATTAACAGTATATTTCTTACTCATGGTTTACGCGAACAGTAACTCCGCCTTAACGGAATTTGGAAGTTCACATTCTAAATTACCATAAAGTTGAATTGTTATGGAGTAGAAAAATAGTCTTTCAAATATTTCCAATATATCAGTAGGTACAAAAAGCGACCAAATATATTTCATAATTCCAGGAAAAAATATGTAATAGTTCGAAACGTTTAAACCTTTTCCGAGAAAGTGTTTAACATCACTCGAAATCGGGTCGGGTTGCTTTTTATGAAAGTCATATGAAAATACCTACTTTCGTTAAAATTTTGTTCTGAAAGTGCTGCAAGTGAAGTAACCGTGCCGCAATGAATAAACCACATAATTTGTTTAAGTCAAACGCTTCCTCATTGTACTGAAATTCTACTACATTTTCCCGAAGGAGAATTTTCCCACCTGCTTATTTAATTAATTTCTTATGACATACTTTTCCACAAAGGCCAACCGTTATATACATCATACATATCCAACATATTCTCGTAAAGTATAATATGTTCCTTATTAAGAATAGGTACACTTCCTCATTTTTCATTATGATTTCAATTCTTCGTCACTAAAAATAGTATTTTGTCAGTGTCAGTCAGTAATTTTGTCCAAAAACTATTTTGTCAGTGCCAAATAAAAAGCTGCCTTGCATGTATGTTGTTGTAAATATGTATAATATGTATCTTAGCACTTACTAAAATTATATAATTGTACTAAACAGTTTTAAAGATAGATTTAAAACAATCCGAAATATGTAGTAAGTACAGTATTATAAATAAACGCACTATAACGAAACTATAACTAGTATTATGTTAACGAAAAAACCTTGGTACGTAAAAATGTAAATTAATATAAATAGAACAAATTGTTGGAAGTTTTATTTACCTTAGACTCTTTATTTCATAGTCGTACTGCCTAAAGAACGGTTATATACAACAAAGGTAAACAATGACACAAAATTACACATTCGGCCGTACCGACTACACTACACTTCAAAATGTTACTTTAAAAATATCATACTAACTTTTCACCAATGCATTATGTTATCAACATTGGTTATTTACAATAAGTACACCCATGTGTTCAAAGCATGTTTATAAATCAAGAGGCCGAGCTTATGCATAAATGCTAATTTGCGTTTTAGTGGGAAATTGAAAAAGAAATGAAAAATACCAGATATCATAACAAACTCACCAAGATAGCAAAATCCTCTTTTGCGATTTACATAACTTTAACTAGTTGTCCATAATTTGCATAGTGTTTACTTTATTGCCACCTTTTGTATATAAGCATACACTAACATAATAAAGAGAGTTTTGTCGAACAACTTTATCACGTGCTTATGTCTTTACACATTTCCTTTCACAACACAAACTTCATGAAAGTTAAAAATTCATAAGTTCAACAATTATATTATTGTATTGTTTTTATATATTTTGGCTATATGTTTCTAAGTGAGAAAGTGTGTACCGCTACGGCGCGTAGCGCGTAGCAGCCTGAGCGGGACGAATGCGATACAAACTGCGGCCGAGCAGCGACTGCCGCCTGAAAACTCCGTATATACCGGTCGTACCTATCTACCGCGCGCTGTACTCTGTACTATAATCGTATATGGATAGAAACGTAGAAAAGCCTACTACCGGCAGGAGCGCGATAATGTTTTAAGATATCATCATTAATAATTCCGTGTAAGTATTATTTTATCTTAGAAAGCTTGTTACGCATTAATGAAGTCAATAAAAATACCATATTTAGATATGAACGAGATTACATTGAATGATTTTTTTAGATTAATCTTAACTATCACCGATGTGCTGCTCTTCTACACATTCAATAATTTATTTATTAGTTTAATAACCTTTGACAACTGAATATGAATTTCGAGTACAAATTAACAGATCTCTCATTAACTCTAGTTAGAGCTCAATGTAGGAATCGGTAATTTAAAAAATCTGTTTTCAATTAAAAGAGGATATGATGCCTATTCATGATTACCCGAAGATCTATAAATAGATATTGTGATGAAGATCCATATGGAATCTAGACTCTAGATATGCATTTACGCACCACTGGGCCCTCCAGAAACTCCAATTTTTGTCCAGAAAGGTCCAATTGTAAACAGGGAGCTAGGTATGAGTATATCGCAATATGCTCTGTTATCGCTTAATCTCACTAACTTGATAAGTGACTATCACAATATTCATTACTCTATCGACAATACCTAATTATGTAGGTACATCGCAATTTGTATTACTACCTTGTAAGTCTTGGCTACGGAGCTACCAAATTTCTGTAATTTATCGTAATTCTATTACCATAGTCAATATCCTATGAAATAGTTAATTTACTCAACAATATTACTTAGGGAGAAGGTAAGATATTTAATTTGGTAATCCATGCTATTGGCGTCTAAACCACTAATAGCCTTTTTTCACCTGAAACGATTTCCTCACCTGAAACTGACAACTTTTAATAGAAAAGGAGTCGCATACGAAGATTCCAAGGACGATGCCTCTCGTGCCCTTAATTACCCTGTCTTACCCTTCAAAGGGAACGTTGAAACTCGAGCGACAGAAAGGGGTACGAGTCCGCGTTAAATCAAATTGTTTTCATATACATGTTACTACATATATTCATATAAGTGTCACGTGAACACAGAAGTTACGAATAATAAATTGCAAAATTATCGTATTTTTTTATTTGTAACACTTACTTGATACAAGTACCAGTAGTGGTTCCATTAAATGATCCAAATATTTGAAGCGTAAAATATAAAAATAAAAATCTTTTTTTCCAAGTACATTCTTAACTGAATTATGTTTGAACGAAGAAGTGTTATGAAGAAGAAGCGATGAAAAAAGCTCCATAACACACATCTTTAAAAAAAGGTTTCATGTACCAAATCAACATACACAGATGACTTTTGTGGAGCTTGAACTACATCAAGCCATACAGTTATATCGGTCAAAATAGTTTATTTTTCATACTAAACTTCCTCACATAACCCAAGCCTAATAACATTTTTGCTATATCGTTTTAAGCGTGCTAGTTACGATTCGTTAGTCGTATCCAGCTAGCACGAAATATTTATTTATTTAACCAAAATCCAACTACATCTAATATCACAGGCTAATCCAATATATTAGTGCAGTGCAGTAAAAAATACGGAAAAGAAAATACAAAGTCAAATTAATAACAGTTAATAGCCCTGAATATACATTACTGCCGTGCTGCGAAGTTCAGCAAGTGGTGTGCAGAAAGTGTCAACATCCGGATGCCACTCCACTAAGCCATTGGTCAAGGTCAGTGCTATATTATTATACATATTATATAAAACATTATAGATAACAAGTCTTCTTATAATTGCAGAGTGCAAAATATTTAAACTCATAAAACTCGGTTAACCAGTATGAATTGTTTTTCTAGTTTCTTGTATTTTTCTATAAAAAGTCTTCTCACATTCTCTTCTTCCTTTATTTCATAATAAAATATGTTCAATCTTTTTTCCACTTCCATTTGCGGTTATTACCGTTCTAATCCGTCTAACACACTGTGAGTTTCTGATTCTCTGAGTGTCCGGCCAGATTTATAATCGTATCTAAAAGATTAATTTAGGCTTCCGTTCTAGATAATTGTGTGTTCGTTACACTAACACATTTGGTATAATCAATTTGGTAATCGAAAAGAGTGTTAGCCGTCCCTTAGGCTTAGTAAATAACATGATGATGGGTAATAAATAAGACTACCGGCGAATAGCTGCGTGCCTTGTCTTTCTTTATATTGACTATTAAAGCGCCATCTGCTGCTCCTTTTATATCCACGCGTACGTAAAGTAATGTTAACGTCACAGCGCTTTGCCATAAACCTGGACCTATCCGACCTAAATGGATTTAGGAGTTCCGTACTGTACTTTCATATGAGATTGACCGCTAACGACCATCCAGTGTTGTAATAAGGGAGACAATACACTTACTCGTACCTATTCCAAACGTTACAACTTAGTCCTCATGAATGGCAACGCATCTGTGGTTAAACCCGAGTGGAACTATAATCTTACCGAGGATTAAACAAAGGTGTAGAAGATACCAGTGGCCACCTTTTTCAGACGGACATCATACTCATTTGCAGGATAGACCATCTATGAGAACGCGATCACAGGAGCGTTGGCGCCATGCTGCTGCTCCTAAGACCTAAGATGGTCGCTACATACGCTAGGTGTATGTTTTGAAGGTAAAAGCCTTTGAGGCTCGACTCAGGAAGCGCTACCACCACTCTTATTTCTGACTAATAAGAAGTATTGCTGAAGCGCTGCTGTATTTTAGTTTGAAGTCTGCGGTGAGGGACAAGTGCTTATCTTTAGTCCTCAGGAGTAACCAACCTCACATAAGACTCTTGTTTTATCAAGGGTCGATTGCAATAATAAAATGGTTATTGTACATGGGTGGCAGGGGCTACTTATCGTAAGGTGCAAGGTCATTTGTTATTTTCACATAATTATAATAAAAAAATAGTTGTTTTTACACGAAGGTGTAAGAAACAACCATCCATTCGGATATACTTTCCCTTTATAATATTTGTAAGAATATGCCGATTATAATTAATCTGAAATAAAGCATTGCATGTCTAAAATTCATATACCTAAAGGCGGCGTATACTCTGCACGCCAGTGGGGCAGACCATGGATGAAAAAGACAATTGGATTTGGCAAATGAGTGAATCGAGGCGACTCTCAGTACGAACGGCTGTGCCTAAGTAGGCACATCAGTGTTTTCCATTCATTGATACACGTAAATTTTGTTTTCCGGGTAACTAGTATTTTTTTTGTAAAACTTCATAAATACCGTAAACATCAAACCTCGTTAATTGTTAACAATATTCAACCAATGAAATCCAGGTTTCTTAGTGATATGAGTATGATTAGGTACTAATATCTATGTGTTTACAACGGTTCCCATACCAATTGGCTCTTATATGTCGCTTCCTCTTCTTTCCGCCTTTTCCGTGGTGGAGACGCAGTTCTGCGCCACGGAAAAGGCTAGATCTGCATCCTCACGCGGACCGATAGGTCTACGCCCACAGACATGTAATATCTGTGTCTACGCCTAATAAAAGTTCCCAAAAAAATAAAAACACCCTTGCTATCATACAGCTAAATAACTGACATTGGTTTTAAGAAAAATGCCTAATAATATAGAGTTTAAATAATGCGCCGTGGCTATATTACTAATTTAGTGTACTTAAAATACAAAAAAAGCTCCGCGCTGAAGTGGAAAGTTGTATTATATATTTTCACCTTTATTTGTTTCAATATTCTGCAATCAAAATTTATTTCATATTACATCCAAAATGAAAATGTATTTAAAATCTAACCGCTAGTAGTGACACCTAGTATAAAATTTAAAACAAAAATAACAGTAGATAAAAATAACAGGAATCCAAACCATATTTAAAAAAAAAACTAAGAATGAAATTGACTGAGTGACTGAACTGAACTGTGACTGATTGATGAAAGAAAAAAATACTGCTGAACTGGAAGCTATCGTCACGAGGCGGAATTTATTTTTATAAATTCAATTTAATTATAGAATGGCTGCTGTTAAAACGTTAGAAGAAGTAAATCCAGATAATTTGGAAAATGACGAGGAGGAGGAAGAATTAGAGGGTGCGGAAGAGGCCAAAGATCCCGCCAAGAAGAAGAAAAAGAAAAAAAAGAAGAAGAAAACAGGTTAGGTTAACTTTATAAGTGTGTTTAAAAATAACAAAACAACTAACTTTAATGACTAACAACTTGTATATGTGATGAATTTTAGCGGCCAGCGAACCGGTCGGTAATGGTGAAGCCGACATTCCGGATAAAGTGCAAGCGTTGGCTGTGGACGATGAACCCGGAGAAGGCTTAGATAAGAAAAAGAAAAAAAAGAATAAAAACAAATCGAAAAGTGGAGGGAAGACTCAGACCAACCCGCCAACTATACCAATTTCCGAACTCTTTCCCGATGGTATGTTACTATGTTTATAAAACTCGCGAAAACAACCAATATATTGACCTGATGACATCGCATATTCGTGCATTTAATACAAAGAAAATAAATCATAACTGGCTCATAATTTTACCATGCGCTCTATGTCCTAACCCTAACCCTCTGTTTTTTTTTAAATCAATATGGGTCAAATAATTCCAATATAATTCCAACATATTTACTTATTGTTACCTTATATGTATGTGTGGTTTGTCTCTCACCTGCAACAGAATTTACTTCTATATGTTACTTATTTATTTTATTTTATTTATCAGGTTTGCCAATGGTTACCTCACATATAATCACAAATTATCACACTATTTTTATGTAATATATTTTGTTTTCAATTTATTTTGTAATATTAAGAGTAAAATAAATAGAGCAAAATCCATGTACACAATTAGAAGTTATGTACATATTAAAATTTAATAATGCTCTAAGCCACTCTTACCCTATGAGGAAACTAACAAAGTAAATTTTGTTACAAATAATTATTTACCCTTTTTATAACTGTCAAGGCAACTTCCCTGAGGGTCAGATTATGGAACATGGCCCAGCTGAGGGAATCGATGAGAGAACGGCAAAGGATCGCTTCTCTAGTGAAGAAAAGAGGGCCTTGGACAGACTCCAACTAGATATTTACCAGGAGATCAGACAAGCTGCGGAAGCCCATAGACAGGTAAACAATTTATTTAACAGTTTTCTTCTTTCCACATAACTTCCAACATAGTTCAATTGAATTTCAGTCCATAAAACTGAGATAAATATATATTTCTTGTGACAATCGTTAAATTATATGCAAACACTACAAATAAAGATGAAATTCCAGACAACCTGATTAAATTGCATTTTACTCAAGCACGTTATATTTGAACAATGTTATTGTAATTTTCAAATGCATTAAACACTTAAAATTAAGTGGTATTTATTCTTGATTGGTGTTATATAAAATCAGATAATATTATATAAAATCAATTTAACCACTAAAAAGTTATAAATAGTTTTATTCATGGAATAAAAAAAATTACAACTCACTATCATGTACTTATATAAAAAAATACACAAACCACAATATTCATATTAGGCTGTTTTCAGACACGTAAGCACATTCGTGACTGGATAAAGCCTGGTATGACGATGATTGAAATTTGTGAAGAACTTGAATCAACAGCCAGACGTCTGATTGGCGAGGACGGGCTTAAAGCAGGGCTGGCTTTCCCTACTGGCTGCAGTCGCAACCACTGTGCTGCACATTACACGCCTAATACAGGTTATTAGTGATTTTTATTTGGCTGCATATTTGTAATATAATTATTATTCACATTGTACATCAATGTTGTCAATGTACTGTATATGAATACATAAAAATGTAAATTATTTAAAAAGTTAATTGTCATTCTTCTATAGTAAAAAAAAAACTATCTTTGCCTTATTTTCTGTAAAATAGTAGACAACAGTACACAAACAAAACTACAAAATCATATTTGTTATAAAGAATTTCTAGTTAAAATAATCTTGCCTAAGTTAAATTTACATTACGGTAGCAATAATAATTGTAAATCATTGTTAACACACAGGCGACAACACCGTTCTCGAATATGACGACGTGGTCAAGATAGATTTTGGCACACACATCAATGGGCGGATCATCGACTGTGCGTTCACTCTACACTTCAACCCGCGTTATGATCCTCTAGTGAAGGGTGTGCAGGAGGCCACTGAAGCTGGAATCAAGGCTTCTGGTGTAGACGTGCGGTTGTGCGATGTTGGTGCCGCCGTACAAGAGGTTAATATGTAAATTCTGTATATTGTGTCTGTATATCTAGGGAATTTTGTTATTTATTGTATATTATAGACATAGCTACTGAGCACGTACATAGTTCACTTGATAGTAAGCAGCAAGTGTACATGGACACATGTAATGCATCTGAAATAGGATTTAAGTCCTGCTAGAGATTTGCAACAGATGTGTTGCTGCTCCTGAGGATGAAAGTTACACCTTTCAAGTCAGAACACTTATAATAAGAAGGGTGAAGGAAACTAAAAAATAGAGTTTATTTTCGCAAATATTGGATTAATAATATTCTTTGTTCTAAAGGTGATGGAGTCTCATGAAGTTGAATTAGATGGTCAGGTCTACCAAGTGAAACCCATACGCAATCTTAATGGCCACTCTATAGGGCCCTATAGTAAGTTATTATTTGTTCAATATCTATTGAATTAGATTCTTATTTAGTTTTGGCCACTTTTATTAATCATAAAAAAAATTTTAGGAATTCATGCTGGAAAAACAGTGCCAATTGTGAAAGGTGGTGAAACCACACGCATGGAAGAGAATGAGTTCTATGCTATAGAAACATTCGGTTCAACTGGACGTGGCCAAGTTCATGATGATATGGACTGCTCCCACTACATGAAGAACTTTGACCAACAATTTGTGCCCCTAAGGTAAACTTTGTTTAAAGAATGTGGTAATCAATTTATATTATGCGTATTAGTTGGACAGTGCTGTGTTGCCTAGTATTTGAAATTTGTGCTTGTGACAAGAGGCCAAAATTCATATCACTAGGCTCACTACTTTTCGCGAAGTATATTTATGACGTATTTGATTTTAATATTGGTACAGTAGAATAATTAATAATATTTCAGATTGCAGTCTTCCAAGCAGTTGCTGAACTTAATAAATAAGAATTTTGGAACGCTCGCTTTCTGTAAGAGATGGTTGGAGCGCGCGGGAGCAGCGCGCTACGCGATGGCCCTCAAGGACCTGTGCGATAAGGGCGTGGTGGATGCTTACCCTCCCCTCTGCGACATTAAGGGCTGCTACACGGCGCAGTTTGAACACACCATCCTGTTACGCCCTACGTGCAAGGAAGTTATATCGCGTGGCGATGACTATTAGGGGACAGGATGTAGGGGCTAATTTCACTTATCAGCTTGACAGTGAGTGACTGGTCTACTTGGTAGTCAATAACCAGTCATTGATTAGTCTGATACCAAGCAATAGACGATCCGATACAGAGAAACCGGTCCATAGTGGTCATGACGGTCAGCTTTACAGCTCAACATATGCTGGGTAATTAGTTTCATTGGTTAAAATGGCATCTCAATGTACAGGGCAATGTGTTATTATGTACTATGGTGCAATTAGTGGTAAAATATTTTCATAAGGCTATACTAATTCAGTATTGAGGAAAAATCTTTTATATGCATATGTTGTTATAACAATATAGATGATTTAACGAGAACACCAATTAATAATGATTAACTACATAGTGATAAAAGCAAAGCAATATTATGCCTTATATTTGTACTCTTGATAACCAATAAGCTGAATAAATGTAATTAATCCCCCTAACATAGTTTTAACGCTATCCAAATAGCATTTTATCATTCACTTTTTTATTTGTTTGTTGCTAACATTTTACATAAGTTATGTATTGGAGATATCAACTAAGATAACGATTGTACCCATTCTTATCATATAATTTAACATTGAAAGGGTTTTGGTTCCATGCCACTTAGCAATACTAATTTAGATCATAATATTTTGTGTTATTTTAGAAACCACCTGCAACTTTAATTAAATCGTACTTCTACTCCTTGATTGGCCAATATTCTTTTATTTGTAACAGAACCACATACAGGTATACTATAAATGTGACTATAAAGCATATTTTAAATATTTGAGTGATCATTTTTATGCAACCATGTTACAGAGCAATAAAGGAATTTAAGGGAAATTCTATAGTATATATCGTGATTGGATTGAAGAAGTTATAACAAGGGCTTAATATTCCTGACAAACGATAAGACAACTAAACCTATCAATGCTAAAATACCGTATAAGGAAGGTTCAAAGCACTAGACAAACGCAATTAAAAGAAATTTAGGTCACTTCTCGCTAAACAATTCAACAAGGACCAGTCATAAAAAAAATACTATGTAAGTGGAATATAAATAATAGTTATGTAGGGCGGATACAAATAAAATTACATGAAAATACTCCGCCCAATACAAGTATTTACTGTTATTTGAAATGTCTTATTAGTTTCAAAATCATACATATATGAGGTAAAGTGTTTAAAATCACTAAAAATAAATTATAATTTAACTTCACTGTAATCAAACAGGACATGTTATCTAACCGCATGTTATCATGTTCCCATTATTTACATCCATTTATGAAAGCTATTTTCTTGTAATATTTTTAAAATTAGTCCCTGCGTGTGTATCCGCTAGAAAACATTAAAAACCCTATGAAAACTTAAGATCAGATCTAATTTATAAAAATATAAATAATAAGCATAAAATATGTTATATGCAGAATCACACTTCTTTTTTTATGTTTACATTATATATTAAAACTAAATATTTGCGCTTACAAACATGTTTTTCTGAGTAAATAAAACAATTTTTTTTTTTAGTTTTTTATTTTAATCAATAAATCTTTACATTATGAAGAGCACTAATTTTCCAAATGACATTAAACGATTTATTATTTCATAATTTAGATAAAATTGCTATGTTAGTCATGGTTACATATAAAACATTTTGCGAATAACATGTGGTCATAGAAAAGTATAAAATTGTTTGGTGTAACTGAATAGATATACAAATCACTAATTTAACATCCCACTACAAATACTAAACTACTCTGTAATAATATACACGTTAATCATTCGTAATCCCAAGAACTACATGACAAATAATCATCACTTGGGTATTCTGCAAATCTTAATTCATAGTATATTAAAATGTAATCCCACAGCATATTGCATTCCAATATCTGCAAAATTACAAATTTAGTATACTTAATATCAAATGTAAAATAGTATACAAAATTTAACGTCGTGGTCACTGTGGAATCATTCCACAATATGGGGGTAGAACTTCACTTCACTGCCCTGTTCCATATCAATCTTTACTTTAGAAAATTTGTACTATATTATACTGTAAAGTTTTAAAAAAGAAAGATGTTGCATTGCATCCTTCTGAATGGGAAACCATAAGCGTGAAGCTTGGCATATTATAATTTTTGAATTTATTATCATAGTTAAATTATCTACTATTTTACTTATTATAAGCCTAATGTTCACCTTGATTGATAATGGGCTTTGTTTTGTGGCCTCAATTCCAAATCTGCTAACATCAAAACTTACTTGAAATACTTAGTTATATTCTAATTATATCATATTATTAATTTAACTACCTAGTAAGCACTGTATTATAGATGTTAGATTAATATATGAAAACATAATGATAGGTAATAAGAAGTCATATTGATGACGAGTAACTATTTTTTTTGCTATATGAACAACCATAATTGAAAACTAGAGATATTCTTCTACAATATGATTTAGTATATCAAAAATTGATACAGAAATCGATAAATTATATAAAAATCATAGTTAAAATTAATAAATATTTTAGACTATTTCAGCCAAAAAAAGTGATAGCCCAAAAACAAAAATATAAATTGTTATTAAAGAAAACCAATTAGCACCAATTCTCTGATCTGATCAATAATTTCAATCAATAAGATCGATTTTATCGATTTCTATTGTTGTCGAATCCAATACCATGTAATGTTTGTAGAATCTACATAGAGTACATACTTTCATCTTAAAAATGTTGTATCAGGTTTATTGGCGCTCGGGCGCTAATTTATCACGTCGCGATAGTATAACGTGACTAATATTGACAGATTTATTAATCAGTTGTGTGAGCACATTTGCACATACAGTAGAGGCAAATTTTAACGCAGGGATTTTAGATCGCTTTTATATATTATCATATGCTCGTGTAAATACAATGAAATGATTCCAATAAGTAAAAAGACCGGCAAATCTTTGCAATGAGCTTTCAAATTGAGCTTCATCAAAATCTTGTTTGCAATAGAGGGGTCTTGGAGGGAAGTCAGTACAAGGGACGTTAAATCAGCTCTTACCTGTACTTCCCACATGCTGCTGAATTCACTTTTTTGCCATTTCTCGGTCAAAATGTTTACCAGTCTCTATAATTACTCGCAACATCATCTTGACAATGATAATCTCAAGTGTTAATTTCTAATAATACAATTGAACACCTACTTCAAAATTAAGCCAGTAGTTTTTCTTATGCAAATAATGAAAAATGACTAGACTATTTAATTTAAATGGAAGTTGCTATTGATTATTATAATCTAATTGGTTAAGTACAATGTGATAAAAAATTCCAAACATATTTACCAAAGTTCTACAACATTACTGGGGCAGTTATAATAAAAAATAGTAATAAATAAAACATCGCAGACATTATAATTGATAATCATACTAAAATAATCTACAAATCCCTTATACCAAAGTGGTAAAGTATCACAGAAATTAAACGTATCTAGCTATAACTAACATGACATCTAATATCCCATATCTACACATCAGGAATTGGTCAATGTGTAGGTACCTTAGTAAAAGAAAGACATCGTCCGGAATACTCAGGCAATACTTAAAGCTTACCTAAGTAATTAAAAAAGTACATTAACCTCATGTCATAAATTAGGCCATGTTCAACACATAATTTAATTCAATTCATAAATATAACATCCACACTATTCGTGAAAACCTTTAAGATTTGGTTAACGATAACATTACCCATTTTAGCTTCATTTATCAACGAATAATACAATTTATACTAATATTCAAAATTATGAAGCACACTTATTAATATTGCATTTCTGAATCATCGCCATTGCTAGTGATTTCACTAGACCAGTTGTAGATAGACTGCAGTGGAACATGAAGTAACTCCACCAAGTGTCTGTAATTTGGCTCTGAAAAAAGTAAAATATATGTTCTATAATTAACACACCAGCCAGCTATAACCTAACTACTACAGTAAACTTGAAATAATGTGGTTGTACTCATAATAAAATTATAGCTCCAACACTGACATAAAACAAAATTAATAATGACATTATTTTAAAACATACCATTCTCGGGATTTATATATCCTCTTCGTATCAGAAAATCAATCAATACTGGAGCACTGGTGGTCTTAAATTGAGGCGTAAGAGCTCTTTGTACACACTCCGCAGCTGTTAACAACTCAAAGCTTTCCACCTCCCCATCAGCATTTTGTGGTACAAAATCTAATGGAAGCTCTAAGTCATATACATACTCTGTATTAGGAAACAATCCTCGTTCACTTTCAAAATAAAAGCTGAAAAAAATAACTGCAGATATTAGCAATAATACACTGGTATGTTATATTCCATGATCCTTAACATTATTAGTCTAATGCCTTACAAGACACTAGCATTTATAAAATATCTCTGATTTTTCTTTCTTGGTCATTTGTTGAAAGAACATATTTATGTAACTAATATTATAATTAGGCTATCATTGACAAAAATCAATGCTGTGGAAGATCAATGAAAATGATAATATATAGGAAACAGATGAGCAAAAAGAAGATATATAGTCATGTTGGGAAAATAGTTTTGAAATGAGGATATTGTTTCACCCAGCCAATTTGTAAATATTGCAGAAATATCCTGTTCAGTGTGTATGAATCACATCTGAAGTTTATGTAATATGCAGTATGATTAAAATGTGATGATAATATTAACAAACCTAACACATCCCGCTGGTACAAGCTTTTTCACTAACTCTCCAACAACTGATGCCTCTTCAGCTGCCTCCTTCACAGCAGTCTCCAGGATGCCGTAACCAACAGCCAAACCGCCACTTACAAAACAATCCCACTTTCCTGGAACATTATTAAATTTATTCTCGTAATTGTAAAACTAATGCAGAACATATTGGTAAAAGGATATTTTAAAGTTTACATAAAATGAACCTTTTCATTTTGACATGCTCAACAGCTAAAACTGTCACAGGAAGTAACTCAAGTTTTCAAGCCTTAAGATGAAACTTTGTTGCATTAATTTAAAATTATCTATTTACTAAAGCTTTTACTAATTTAAAATTGAATACTTTGAATATCAATTGACGATGATTGCCAATTTACACATATGAAAAAAGTACAAACCAGGCCAAGTCTGCTTTGTAAAACTACGCTGCTGTAGCCAGATGCAAAGACCCTTAGATGGATGATTAAGGTATCCAGTGACACTGACGCCGTAGTTACGAATGCCAAACAGGCATACAGCACTTCTATCCATTTCCAAAAGACTCTCATGGTAAAATGGTGTACTGACTTCAAAGCACTGCAATTACGAAAAAGAAAAGTTTTATCATTTCCATTTTACAAATGATCAGACTATCTAAAATAAAACTGTCATTTAGGTTCAAAGATTACTAGGTAGGTAGATTTTAATTTTATTAATAGATAATTCATTTCAAACACTAAAGCAATGATAACACTATTATTGCTGTGTGTGGATGATAATGCAATGCAGATAATATACAATAAACAATTCAGGTTTTACTACTACATTATAAACTTGCTAATCCCCCATGGTTTTACCCGCGTTAAAAAGTAAAAAGGAATTCATATTGAAATGTAACTGAAAACCCGCTCTCCCGTGAGGGGTCCCGCAGGTGCATGGAGTTCGTGCTAATGCTTTTTTCAAAAATTTATGTAGCATATGTTATACCTTCAGCATATGTTATATGTTATGGACCTTCAGCTATATTAAAGTGAAAGACCCGTGCAAGTCGGTCCAGCCGTTTAGAAGATTATCTCATCCAAACAATTTTTCTTTAAATTGCATTATTGTTATAGGTATTGTGTATACTTTCATAAGCAGTGAGTAAAAAGTTCTTATTTTGTAATCACTAAAAGACACTTTAATTTGATTTATTTATGAATAAATGAATATAAATATTATTTTTTATGAAGGATTGAGGAAACCAATACATTTTTCCAGGGAACGCTTTCCAGAAATTTTAGTAGGTACTACAACAGTACTGCAGTTAAAACACGTAAGATGTTTACATTATATATTCATATAAATTATGCAATAAAGGTAAACATTATTATCTACATGCCTGGGAGCTCTTAAAAAAAATTAAAGGTGCGTAAAGTCTACCAATCTGAATTAAGCCAGCATTATTAACTTTGGCCTTAACCCTTCTCAATCTATGAAGAAACCCGTGGCAAACATAATATTGTGTGGAATAGTAATGGGTTGATGACAACCGATATAGTAAAAACATCCAGAGTACTAAGTAATAACCTTGGCACCAACAGAATATCATATGCATAGTAAAAAAAACATAAAAATGACATTAGATACCTCATCCCTCCACCCCTTAAGAGCGCATATCTCATCATCTTTTCTTAACTTCTGCAAAACTTCAGCAACCTTTACTGTTCTCTCCTGATAATCTCTGAACGCTGGGTTTAATTCAACATATTTTCCTGCTACTCTAAAAACCTGAATAAAAAAGGAATTAAATAGGCATGATAACCTAACTAATGCTTTCTACACACACACAACCTACGGGACACAGACCCGTGACACATACAATTTTAACTACACAAAAACACTAAAATTTATTACTTAAATAACAGTACCCAATTATAAATCGTAACAATAGCCCACAGCACAGCAACCATCTGTGATCATAATTATGTGAGTCATTGATTTGAACAGTATTTTAAAGACATTGTATGTATGATATTGAACATGATAAAATAATTTAATATGTATTTAAAATTGGCACTACACGGAATATGTAAGAACCTATATTACTAAACATATTAGCAACATTTCAAATATGTATATTATGCAAATGATTAGAACAATTCATATTACCAAAGTTGCCTTTGTCCTATTATCAAATAACCAAATTTTTGTAACAAATTATTTACAGATAGGAAACTACATTGCATAAGAATGGGACTAAAGCAAATGAAAATACTGTAAATTGTAATATGAATATCCCATCAAAGAATGCTTCTGACACTTAGAATAGGATATTACTTTCAAATTGGAATGTGAGAATTTCATTGAAAAACATACCTCAGGAAATCTGTGCAAATATTTTAACACATCGGGACGAATCAAGCCAACCTGGTGACCGGCTACTATGAATGGTTTACAAATGCCTTGATGTAGACCTTCAACAAAATAATTAGTAAAAAACGATTCACGGTTACCAATTGGTGTCTCCCACTAAATCTATATTTACCTGATAGATAGAAGCAATTAAATTTTCTTGCTAGTTTTGTTAATTCGGAAACATTATTTAATAAAGCTGAATTCATGTTTTTCATAATTTATTACACGACAAATCGTTTATGAAAACAAACGTTTTTGTGTTCCACTTCCAATCAAACAGTCCGCACACATAATGTTACTAGCTGCCAAAATATTTTTTTGTGTTTATTATAATTACAGTTTTTATATTATGTATTATTTTGTTTCCTGTAATAATTTAATAATTGCTAAAATCCTTCACGGCGCTATAATGAATATTCTCCTATTAGGTACATCTATAGGTACCCAACCAACCATAATATCCCATAAGTCGTACGACTAAATTTATCTTGGTTTTGACCATAGGCTAGCTAGAGCTAGATTTTTTTTTAGTTGGTATTACGGCCATGGATCTAAGTTTTTTACAGCCAATCAACATTTATTCTCTTTCTTTACATCTTATATCCTAATGGATATGTACATGGAAAAGTTGATAATGAGATCGTATAGCAATATAACAAGTTAAATGAAAGCTTTTCATTAATGAAGTGAATATAAAAAGCAAGAAGCCAAGGCTAAAGAACAAAATTTAAAATTTATTCAATGACATAAGACATTTCAGCCCTTCACATTTGGGCCATTTGGCATTAATTGTCAAAATTGTTGACTGATAATTTATTTTTAAAGTTCTTAAAAATCTTAAAATCATTAAACATTAAATAAGTAATTAGAGTATAATAATCTTAGTTGAGTAAATTATTATAGCCGTGCCAGATAGAAAGGACTATTACATTTACATACTTCTTGTTTGAGTATAACTGAATAATACGACTGCGTTTCAAATAGTCTCACCAAAATAGTATGGTTTAATAATGTCTACAGAAAATTTGAGTGTTCTAAGTGATATAGCACCACCCTTTCGGCCATATGTTCAAAACATATATCAAGATTTGGAACTTGGTAAACAATCACATTTTGTTTATATGTTATTGCAATGATTCATGGTCTTTTTCTAATAACAATACTTAATTACCTTTTTTTAATATACAGGACTATGTAAAACTAAAGTGGACTTGGAGAGAATGGGATGTTCAGACGAGAACGAGACCCAGTTTCGAATAGTTCTTCCATATTGTTCTAAAAAATTAAAATGGGATGTTATATTTGACGCTTCTGTGCCTTGGTTTGCTCCTGACTTTAAATTTGACGATGAGTCCTTCCTAAACAATGTTGATGAGGAATGTGTTGTGAAAAACATACCCAGCCTACTGGCATGGGATGCAAATGATCCCAAATCACTCAGTCATGTTATATCAGAAATGATTAATTTGTATAAACTTCATCAGGTAACATTAACTTTATATTCCATTATGATTGCATGAAATCCTCGGAGACTGTATTGCAGCTAGTTACCAAATATTGCTTTTAGGATTGTTTTATTTGTATTCCCTCGAAGGTCAGGCAACCTAATTCAGGTTGCCTTTAGTAATAAATTTTGACAGACGACCCTCGAGGGGATCAAAATTGCATATGCTTTGCTTTCTCCTATGTTATTTTAAACTATATTAAATTAAATACACAATTTTCCTAGATAAAGAAATTGGGTGAAGATGAAAATTCACGGGCATATTTTGAATACACCACATTATTGGGCAATGCATTAACCACGAAGCAAGACATTGAAGTTTGGGTCACGGGACATTTAGTTGAATTTCTAATAAAACTTAAAGTTGACACCTCAAGATTACCTGAGTTGTATAATGAAGGGTATTGTCTTATCACTTATTTTCTTATGAAATACACAATAAGATATATTTGCTATAACACTTTAGCTGTAAAGTTATCAAATAACGCTCGCCTAGTAATATATTTGCACATCTACAAAAAATGTGAAATTAACCTTCGAAATACTTCACTGAAAAATGAAGTAAAAATTTTGATACCTAAATAATTAACAAGGTTTATACTAGTAGACATATCATAAAACCTGTAGCAAAACGTAATACTACTTATAACATCGTATTCAGTGAAAATGTGTGTATGAAACATTAATATAATAGATATGACACTACTAAGAATAGATTTTTATATGTAACAACTTATTTTTATAGAATTTGCAAGTATTCTCATTAACGCCAATTTTTTCAGAATTGCACAAAATCCTGGAATAGATACAGCTCTTTTACTGATTCGATATCCAAATTCTACCAATGCAGAACTTATACTGTCACCTTTTCTGACTAAAGTACTTGGGAACATAACTTTACCAATGTAAGTATATATACTTTAATCTATCACACTAAGAAATCTTTTACACTAAGAAGAAAAACCTGTCCACCGGTGTTACTATACAACGAGGAAATCCCACAAGCAGAAGATGCTAAATATCTAGGCATGCACTTAGACCGTCGACTCACCTGGCGTAAACACATCTGGTCTAAAAGGAAACAACTAGATCACAAGCTCCGCGGCAT
>DWPV01000821.1:0-24551 GCA_018251915.1 Urbanus proteus proteus | reverse complement strand
AAGATTTAAGCATACATAGAGATATAGAGACAGAGAAAGCGACTTTGTTTTATACTATGTAGTGATATAGGGGACACGAAAAATGGAAACGAGGCTCGCTAAGCCATAAGAGCCTCGATTAGCACAAAAAATGTTTCAACTGCGGACAGGATTACCTAAATCTGACGCTTCGCAAAAATTTAATTACCTCAAACATAAACCTAAATAAATACGACCAGCAAGGAATCTAATTATCCCATTAATCATAAATGTGCAAATGAATTCCGCGCTTAATTTAAGGCTGTTAAGTTGTAAATGGCGTGTGTAATTATGATGGACTGGGGTAAACTTTTCCGTTAGATGTATACATTTTTTGTTTGTTCAGCTTGACTTGGTTTGATTTCAAGAAGTTTGAATAATTTGTATCTATACTCGTATATATATATTACTAGCTAAAATAATATTTTGAAATTACAAACAGACACTTCAATTTTATTTATTTGTATAGATAATAAGAATGTAACTCGCGCTACGTCTTTATATTATGTTTGAACACAATTGGCACCAAAACTGCAGAATTGAAGTCATGAGAATGCAATTAAATCCATAGTAAGTGTAAACTTAGCGTTTATCAAAAGTTATTACAATTTGAAATCATGAGTAAAATTTCCTACGTTCAATTATTTGCATACGCAGATTAATATTAGCTAAATATTAAGTAAATTAGAAAGTTTTTTAAGTATATTTAATTTGGAAACAGTGAGTATGTACGTAGCCTTTTCTTTCAATACCCAGACTATTCTAGGTAATAGAGAACATTTCTAAAAGAGACCAAGTATGATTGATTACCACTCAACGAATGACGAATTGTATGTTATTTATTATCTACATTGTTTTCGTGTAAATAATAGTAGTATTTCTTATATATATACTGAAGTATTTATAAAGAAAATGGTTAACATATTATTGAAAGCAGACCATGTTTTAAAGGAAAACTTGGTTTTGATGCAATATATTATGAAGAATTACCTATTTAGTTAACACAGTGACTCGCCCCAAATACGTGGAAGATATTGCAACAAAAACAATGTAATTTCAAATCACTATGTAAGCCTGATGTTAGGTACTTACTTTAATCCACATCATACGACATGAAAATCAGAAGTGACTTTTCGCAAATGTGTTTTTTCTTATAAAATAACGAAAACCAGCAATAGAATAGCGTTACGATAGTAGCGAACAATGTTTTTAAATATTTTTTTATATGATGGAAGTAGCAAACGAGTCCACCTGATGCTAAGTGGCAACTGTCGCCCATGGACATCTGTAATCAACCCCAGATAAGATCAAGGTCCTACCTGAAGTTGACCACAGTTGCGTTGCTACCCCTGAGGACTGAGCTGGAACACCTCGGATAAGTATATCTCCCCTAACCACACCCCTTAGACCAGAACACAGCAGTGCTGAACACTGCTGTTATAAGATAGAAATAGGTGTGTAGATGTCTTAAGTGCTAATGCTAAAACAATCGATACCTGAGACTGGGAAATTTATAACTCCAGACGAAATACTTATAACTAAAATTTATATTAGAACGTTGTCAATAGGTACAGAAGTGCTCTAGAACATACGATCCCGTGCACGAGATCGAGTTAGGACTTAACTTCGAGAACTCGTTTGCGAAGGCTTTGGACATTGTGCGGAAACTTTTGGAGCTTTCCAAGCTCTTTGGATTCAGGCTCGAGTGGATTTGTATTACTCTTAGAGCTTATAAAGCAATCCTGATCTTTGTCGGATTTATCTCATACTTTGTCGAATTGAAAATCAAGTCAAGAATCCTTGTCTAAATTAATTTCTCATAAGCTCAAAATTCTTGTTGATTATTAATATTCTTATTATTTTTATAAACGAACATACATATTTGGCTAATAATCAGAAGTATTGGTACTTTGTATTCGCATTATAATTTTAATTAATAATAATATAAAATTTGAAATAAAAAAAACGGTGTAAAGTTTGTCTTATTTATATTTGTGCTCATTCATTATTTTAATAGGCAGCGATAATTTTCAAACATTAACGAAAATTTCAGAGAAAATGAAAACATTCATTTTACTGTGTGCATAATTAAAAGTTGTATTTTTGAACTTTCATTTTGTAGAGTAGATTTGTTGGAATTAATTGAGATCGCACGTAACAAATATTGGTAATAAAAATATAATGTGTAAAACGTATGGTCATAAAATTTCAGATATTGATATTATTGTAAGTAATTAAACACCAAAACTTTATTAACATTTATTTGTAACATTATCGAATCGTTTTGAAATCAAACACTCTTTATTTATATTAGATTTTCTCTTGTTTCAGATAATGTAACAAAAAGCGATCTCTGCATCGAATCAAATAAACATGACACTTATATAGCTGAAGATGTGTATAGAGATATCACTAGAGAAGAAAACAGACACAGTTAAGAAGAAAAAGATGAAATTCAGCTACTTGAGCGAACGGTTGTGTGTGATATTCGATTCGTTATAATTCTATTATGATGATCCTTGAAGAGGCATATGGGATACGGTGCGAGACAGTGAGTGGATATGAACAGACAGACGTAACGAGAGTGAAACAGGAGAGATAAAGGTAATAGATTTTTCTTAAACGGCAATAAATTTATTCAGAAGCTTTGTTATAAGGAAATACGTTCACTGCGACATTTGTAGCGAGTAGCGAAAAACACAGGAGGATCATAAGATACAAGTGGATATTATGAGTACACATTATTACATAGTACTCTAATATCGTGAACGATCTAAGATTCAGAATAGTTCGTACTATTGATGAATCCACGCCGATCTACATACATACATATATATGTGTTAGTAACTGACATTCACACTATTAATATATTCAACAAAGTCGCGTTGATTTATACTTATATTAACTGAGTCCCGCGGTTTCACTCGCGTTGAAAAAGTATATATATATATTTATTGTGAATCTAAACCATTCTCAGATCCCCTTGAACACACACAAAAAATTTCATCAAAATCGGTCCAGTCGTTTAAGAGAAGTTCAGTGACATACACACTCACAGAAGAATTATATATACATATAAAGATATAGTTTATTTTTTTCTGTACGGCGTACGCATGTTGCATATAATTTTAAAGTTTTGCTTTGCTTAAAGAAATATATTCTTATTATTTTATTAAGTTTGATTTGTCAACTATTTCAATATCTCAATATAAATTCTTTCATTTTATATAACTTACATTACTATTTATTTTATAAATTATTGATCGCAGTTGCTCGCATTAATCTTATTCTTACGTAGTAGTACCAGTCTATGATTCTCGTATATCGAGATAGGAATACTTTTTGCGTTGATTTAATTTATCGCCAATGCCGAAGGCGGGCTTCATTTGCATAGTTTTTGCGTCTTACGCTTCGAGCTCTTCTATCGCGTTTATTACATTTTTTATTTCTATCTTTATTTCATTTTTATTACACACAGTAAATCACAAATTTACTTGTAACGTTCTTTATTTCATCCCCCTTAATTTGCCAATTTATAAACTTCGGCTTATATTAATAATTTGTGCCTTTTCAGAAATAAGTAATTAATATTTTGTAATATTTAACTTCATATCTAGTGTCAGAATTCTGTACACAAAGACATGCACATTGATCTACCTATTCAAAATAATAATATTATTACATGATTGATTAAAAATTGTAGGATACAACTTTAAAGTAAATAATTTATATTCTGCATATTTTTGTATAGGTACTTGCCGTTAAGAAAAAGCTTATCCTTTCTTCTCATATATTAGAATCATAAATTTTGTTTGAACTACTCTCCAAAAACATTACAGGTATTTATTTCATGTAACGTGCGTGAAATATGTACTTAATTGTATAAAAATGTTAATCTGTAACTTAAAGACACAGCAGCCTTGATCCCTGCAATTTCTACTGAAGCGACAGCAACTATCTTGACATTACATTGGAATAAGCTTTAGACTTTACGTAACTGTGTTTTCGCGTTCTTTGTAATCTTGTATAAATCTCAACCCTGAGACGTTTAGACAGTTAGATAAGGATGCCTCGCAAGCATATCTTGACGATCCCCTTACTTTGCTCAAATGTTCTACCTGTAGCGCTATTCTGTAAGATACCAAAAATAATTAGTCTCCATACAATCTCAACATTAAGCCAAGTATCTTGAGTTTATTAAGTACTTTTATGAAATTAGACAGTCGTCTTATACTTAAAAAACAAAATCTAAATGAGGTTTTTCACAGTTATGTTCGGCGATAAAAACAGTCAAAATTTTTCTTTAATTTACTACATGAATTCAAAATCACAAGGCAAATATTTTGATCAGAAACGTTATCTTATATTTATTACAAAATATATCAATTTGTAGCTGGAAATAAAATTAGGCAAGAAAATTAACTTAAGTTGAGTTTGTATATGGACTGATTTGTTTGCAAACAGGATTTATCGTTCCTAAATGGGGGTTACCCGAAACTTCAGAAAGTTTTCCATACAGACAACTTTTAGCACACTTCAGAAAACAAGCAATTTGTTAAGGGAATTCACTTAAGTAAATTAAATGGTACCACCCACCAACATTTATTTTTAGAATTATTAGATAATCTTGTACTTGTTTTGAGTAAAACTAAATACAATTCGTTAGATGGATTGCAAAAGTCCACCTACTACTATTAAACTTGTCACTTAAATTTACAAGAAACTCACATTAGGAATTCATTGTTATCAGTTAGACGAGTTAGTTCCTAGTTCTTCGATTTTATTTTCCTACAATATTAATTCAGCATCTTATTCATCGTTAAGTAGTAGCAAGTAATAATTAATTTCTGATATGCACATAAATCAGAGGTGCCTTAGATTTGAACCTCAGACCTCCCTCTATTATACCTACCTGATCTATTATTTGTAACATAGTAGCGCCGAACACTATTGTTATTAGGAAGAAATAGCTCTAGCGGCTATAAAGACACTTACCACCTTCTTAGCTTATTTAAATGTCATTTTTTTAAATCAAAGATATTCTTGTATCACAGGCCACCCCTTATGGATCAAGTAAACGCGACCCGCAACGAGACGGGCGCCCGGAGTGAGGAGGATGAGCAAATGCTCCACACGGTACTGTTCAAGCTGCGCACCGCGGTGCTATTGCTGATCGTCATCATGGCCGTGCTGGGGAACCTGCTCGTCATCGTCAGTGTCATGAGGCACAGGTTAGTAATTTGGATTTGATACTTCATAAGACATTGAATAAGTTTCATTAGACACATATCAGTAATTTGGATACGCAATATTGTGAGACCTGTGTCTGGATCTGTATCCATACTTTAAAAAAAAGAAATAGCGAACGAACACTAAGTCCATCTGATTGCAAGTGGCCTCCGCCGTCTATAGACATTTATGATAAATGCAAAAGAAGACTAAAGATCTTGATCTTTCTACATGAAGTTTTCCACAGATGCTATCCCAGGGGACTAAGCATAAGTATGTCCGATACAATACCCTGCAAACCCTAACAAAGCATTGCTTAACTACCTGCTTTCACGCATGTGTGACGGCGGTACCTCTCTATTCGAAACATTGATTGTACATTAAATTATGTCAAGAAATTTTTTACTACTTATCCATAACCAAAATTTTGATCACCAACATCTCTTTCAGGAAACTCCGCGTCATCACCAACTACTTCGTCGTCTCGCTCGCATTCGCTGATATCCTGGTCGCCATGGTAGTAATGCCTTTTAACTTCAGCGTACAGTTCTACGGGGAGTGGATATTTGGACCAGTTATATGTGACCTCTGGAACTCCTCTGATGTTTACTTCACTTCGACCTCGATTTTGCATCTATGCTGTATCTCTGTGGACAGATACTACGCGATCGTGAAACCTCTGAAGTATCCAATTAAAATGACGAAAAAGGTGTGTATAATTTCGTATAAACTTGAATGTAAAGAATGAATTCATGGTTGATCTGAAGTTGAAGTATTTCGATTTCATTTATTTTTAAGTTTAGTTTTTTATTCGATTTAGATATATGTATATTCAAGGCAAGAATTGAATACAGCGATTCTTTTGGGAATGTAAATAATTATGTATATCCTTCATGTATAGTCATGCTAAAATAATATTTTCACTATTTCTATTCGTAGTACATACAATTCATATCACTTCGATATATCCATGTAATGTAATTTACGTAAAAAATTACATTAAATATACATTGATTACACGACACTTACTAAAAAAGAGTCAAACATCAAAAATGCTGTACCAATTCAAAACTAATATAACATTTCATTACGGTATGCTTAAACTGATAATAATAATTCACGTTAAATTTAATTAAAGGAATTATTATATTCAGTACGTAACCTAAGATTTTACGTCCATAATTATTCATACCGTAATAAAATTAACGAATCAGTTTACCACCGTTATTTTATAAGGGTTTTATTGTAATTTTCACATTGCGTTTTCAGTGACATATCACACCACGACTGAATAAGTGATAAGCTATAAATAAATCTATATAGGCTTAATAAAATGTCTTGGACGCTCCAAAAATTGAACATTAAACATTATTTTTCTCCCTTGTATTGGGTAAGATCAGTACTTAATGATACCATTCGAAATTTAACGCAATTACAGGTTTAAACGTCGAAAATTTAGATGTTGGATAAAATCATTACTTCGTGCAGTAAACGAGTCATAAAAATGAAAAGCTTTTAAGGCCTATAATTTTAGGCCATCATTTTTATGTCGAGAGCCTTATCGAATTACTTTAAGTTTATCGTCTAGTGTCACTTTGGGACCTCTTCTAAGTAATATAAAAGTTGACGTTGACAAAGACAGTAAACAACTTCAATACTTATAAATAAATGAGCGATAATGATCTTGGCGATAAATATTTATTTATCGGATTTAGTACACAATGGATTCAAAATTGAATTCTCGGAATTGCTGAGTCAGGGAAAGTTTAAAGATTTTCCAATTGAGCTATAGAATTTTGCGAATGTATTTCTAACCCGTAGGGATTTATGTAACACGTAGCGTGGGTAATCTTTTCAATTCCATTTCCTATTTCAGATGGCGTTCGTGATGTTAGCAGCGACATGGCTCAGTCCCATAACAATATCCTATGCCCCAATCTTTATGGGGTGGTACACGACAAGTGAATATATTCGAACCCGAGAACTAAATCAATGTGAATTTAAAGTGAATAAACCATACGCAGTCATATCTAGCTCGATATCATTTTGGATACCCTGCACCATAATGATATTTACGTACCTAGCGATTTTCAAAGAAGCAAATCGACAAGAAAAGGCGTTACATGCGAGAGCTGGTAACGCTATGCTAATGCATCGACATTCGAGAGAAGTTGGTGATAAAAATGGAGCTTTGCATATCAATGCGACAACTCCAACTAAAGATAGAAATATCCTGAAGATGAAGCGAGAACATAAAGCGGCTAGAACATTAGGCATCATCATGGGCGCTTTCATCCTCTGCTGGTTGCCGTTCTTCCTGTTCTACTTGTCCACATCCTTGTGCGATTTTTGTACATACCCGGAAGAAGTGACAGTGATCATGTTTTGGACCGGTTACTTCAATTCCGCGCTGAATCCGATCATCTACGCTTACTTCAACAGAGACTTTCGTAATGCGTTCAAGAACACTTTAGCTTGCGCGTTTTGCAGCTTCTGTCGTCGTAATGCGTCTGATTTAGACGCAATGGAACGGTTAGACATACGAGGCTCGGCGCAGCTGAGGGTCCCTGTTCCTTCGAGAAGAGCATCAGATCTCGCGTCCCTTTGAATATCGCCAAACTGTGAAGTGACAGCCGTTTGACAGGCCTACTGTCTCAACGAAGTAATTTAAGTGATATACGTATAGTTAACAGTGATTTAAATGAACAAATTTTAAGTGTACATAAAAATAATGAAATTAGACGATTGAATGGTGTAGTACATGAATTTTGACTTTTCAATGTGACTGTAGATCAGAAGTACCATGTACCATAGGACTTTAAATCGTGAAAGTTTTAACTTGTAAATATATTTTTTATTTTCGTAGAAAGAGGCCTGTGAAGAAGAGAGGCATTATTTAACTTAATTAGGTATTATTAGCAATATCTTAATAGAATGAGTCAAATCAAATAGAATAGAAGAAATGTGTGGACAGCTGTTTGTATATAGACAAAATATGTTCTAATTCTGATCACGCAATAAATTGAATGTCAGTGTGTAAAATTACTTTAATGAAAAAGTGTATTCAGTAGATAACGATAATAGTAAAAAATATTTCAAAGGCAAACGGCCGTGTAGGTGTATCAATTTTTTTTTCGAGATTGATGTGGCAAAAAAATTTGCCAGGTGAAGGTCGGAATTGAGGCCTAAAACTTTCAAGTGTTGGATTTTATTAGAGGCCAAAGCTATAATGTACATATTAGATGAGAAATAAACTAATTAATATTGGAATTATGAAGTATTTGAATAGTTTAGGTAAATATAGTAACTAATTAAATATATGATCCGATGGTATTAACATCAGAGTCATCGCAGATATAAATCTAGCGAACGGATTTTAGATTAACTCTAGCAATAAATAGCTCAAATTTCGAAATTAAATTTCGAAACACTTTTCATTCATATAGATAGATGTATCATTCATAAAATAACTTTCAATACCCGTAATGAATTGCTAAAATTTAAGTTTATTTGTCTATTTTATTAATTGATTTTTATATGACATTCAAATATTATTTCCAAAAAAATATGTTTTCGTTTCAATAAACAAACTAAAAATACCTCAATTAGCAACGTCGTGAAAAGAATATATTTCTATGAAAACAATATTTGCTATCCTATAAAATATTTTTATTACCAAACCGAGAACGAAAATAATTAAATGAATGAAACCTTTGTGACAAAATTAATTGCAATGTTGATTAACGAGCAGATTCATCAAAATAAATGCATTTTATCCTGAAATTAGTCTTTTACGGCTAAATATAATATTTATCGTGTGAATTGTTTTAAATATCTTGAGAACACCGACATTATAGTTATAATAATAATCATTTGAAGTTAAAACTAAAAAGATTTAGTATCGGATGTGATATTTTATTTTAATTATACTTGTTAGTAAATTTAAAAATGATATAAGAAGTAGATAAAAAGCTTTAGATATCATTAACAAGATAGAATCTAAACATCAAGTAGACATCAAAGAGCGAGCTATTTAAAACATTGATTTGAATGTCAATCTTTTCATCACAAAATTAGAGAGTATCTTACAATATAATTACTTTGATAAAATTTGTATAAGTTAAAGTATTGAACCCAATGTAAATAAATATAGCCTAGAAAGAAAACGAACGTCGTAGATAGTATAGAATAAATTATAGTTAATGTCTAGATTTAACGATTTCGTTTAAACATTAATAGGGAGATACGATTAAAATATGGGGACAAATAACGCTTCAATAGAAAAAAATGAAATTTAAATTATAATCGATGTGCTATAATTAATATAACCGACCCTTTAGATTTCGGTGTGTCAGTGTTGTGTAACTCCGTAACGGTGTTTATAGATATATCTAACCTTTACTAATTCGATGATTATGAATTGCTTGCAGACATTATTGTCGTTGTAAGGTCTTCGAGCGATACACTTGTTTGGAAATTCTATTTGCGTATCATTAAAGCTGATCATTTGGTCTTCGAAGGATTTGGTAAATATTGAGAATTAATATTAACTAGATCTTGATAATCAAGTGGATTAGGTTCTTAGGCTACCTTTGTCAACTGCGGATTTGTGGACTTGAGCTTTATTAATATCCACTTCAGGAACATAAAAGAATCTCGAAAAATATACACCACATTTCGGTAATAACAAACATAAAAGGCTTTTTAATACTCAGTTGGAGTCAATAAATGGAGTATTTATATTATTTTGATTTAATTAACAAAAATCAGCAGTATATTCAACTGTAAAGTATGATGACAAATCGTTCAATTGCATTGATGGTCAAACATCTAAAGGGAAAAATTTGACCTGAATTATTACGAATATGTCTATGGAATTTGCTTTGGATTATTAATTGAGGATTTGCTCTGAAAATACTTTTGAATCTCATTAAAATTTCTTGTGAAATTTAACATAAGTTCTTCTTTATAACATGTTAGACAGTGTAACGTTTGCAATAAATTGAACAAAATAGTTCTTGTAAAAGATAAAATGGCAAATAGCAAAACTTTATAATAGATAGAGGATATCTGACAAACGAAACAAGAACTAACAACCCAAAGAACTGTAACAAGATACATTTATCTTCAGTAAATTTTCAAATAATGTTAACAAAAATTCAGCTTTGAAAATTTGTACCACGTCTTACTTCAAGAGAGTCAATGCCAAGCGAAAAAATACTGTGAATTATTTATATGATTTCAAAAAATACACACATGTTGTACGACTTACTACAAGTTGTCATGTGATTTTTTTATTTGATTTGTCGTTTGAAATATTTTAATGTTGTTTGAAGTATTAACAATACTTCCTTATATTTCACAAGCACGTTCATAATAAATAAATAAACATCATTTGGCTGTAATTTATCTCATTCTTTCTCATTATTTCGATTTCCTTCATCTGTGTTACTTAGATTAGACAATTCATTGGAGCTATGACTCTTTGTTTACCATTTTGCCAGTTGGAAACCAGTTAGTTTAGCATTATAGTTTCCTCAACTTGCTGTTCGCTACTAGTTCGTAGTCAGTGAAGTAGCTTAAAAGTAAATTCTATATGCAAAGCAGTTTAAAGAACTTGCAAAGTTGTGTATTCAAGCGCAAGTTTCCAACAAACTAAGGAAATGCCGAGCCACAGTCAAAAAGTTCTCACAAAAGATTACATAGTTTATTCCAGAGAATCTATTATCTTCTTTGTTGAAGTGGAAACTGGAATTTTACGTTTCGTTTTTGAATTTGTGAAATATTTCAAATTAAATGTTTGTGTTTGGAAACTACCAAAAGTTAAGCGTATTTTATTATTCTATTCAATTTTTTCTACTCGGAATCATTGTTGATTTTTTTCTACTTTTGTTCTATTATACAATCACACGATTTTTTGCTATTCAAACCATTTCCTATAAACAAGGAATCTCGTCTTAGTTTATTAAGAATGAAAACCCTTTGTTAACTATTCCAAATTATGTACTTCTGTACACCTAATATGATTTATGATGATACATCATTACTCATAAGTTTGATTAATTTGGTATTAAAATTTGAAACACATTTCTGTAATCTAATTACATAATTAATCACACAGAGTTATCTATCAAAGTCATATCAAAGTTCACTAGTTTGACACGGTTCCTGTCGTGTTGCTAAACAGTTCCACCGGGATTAGATAAACGTCACGTTAGCTATAATGTTGGTTTAATTTGAACCACTCATTTGTGTTAGAATAAACATTAATAGTTATGAAAATTTTACTCATAAAATATGTGATGTATCTTTTTTTATATTTTTGTGTCGGTTAGGTGATAGTTTTATCGTTTGTGTTGCCAACTACGATGACATGAATTTTCCATTTTATGTTATTATATAATTTCAAAATCCATCGTAACTAAAGTCTAAATGAATTGAACATTCAGATCATGAGTATTATAAGCATCACTCCGTAATTTTTCTGCTTTCTCTCTTCACTCTATGGATAAAACAAGTACCTCAGTAACCAAGCAGTTCCCAACTCCCATGGCTGGAGACTATTGATCATTTAATTAATTAATATCAAGGCTGCAAGCTTGGTTACCTCGCACAGATGTTACATTGTACACAAATTTGCATATTATGACATTATTTACGAAATTTAGCGTAATCTTTGAAAATTATACGTTAAGTGGAATTTAATAATACTGAAATTCAAGTGAGTTTAAGTATACATCCTGAAATTTTTGTGACTATTGATCGAACAGGAATCGAAGCCGTAGACCTTTCTCTGGTATGAGACCATGAATATCTTGCTAAAACTCAAGGATTTTTATTGTATGTTTGAACTTTGTTAATTTTAAAAATTTCGAATACACAAATAAATAAACACTTGTCAAAAATCTAATTTAAAATCTGATTTCATCCTTATATCTTTAATAGTATTTGCTTCTGTAAACTGGAGTTTCCATTATAAATTTAGATTAGGCTCAGTGATTCGTACTAGTTAATTTGTGACTTAAATTATGCAAAATTCGCTTTTGCTATCAATTTAGAATTAGCGACGATATCGAACTACATAAATAATGAACATAATTAGTTAATGCCATTTTGGTAATGATTTATCAAGCTAATACATGCATTGATGAATAAAAATACGCTTCAATCCACTTTACTCTAATTATAGTTATTAGCTACCTAGTTAATTATATTACTCATGACTTAGTTTTATTTATTTAGATGTCACGTTAAATTTAGATTTTCTCATTCAATCTTTTGTCATCGAATGTAAGTTAAAAACACAGCAACAATTTATTTTGTTGTCATAAGACAGAAGTCGTTGGTAATTCCCCCAATGGATTATGAAAAGTTCTACAAATATTAAGCTTAAAGTTAGATTATACGTAATGAAGATTTCTTAGATATTAAGGTTTCTTTTCCATTTTCTCTTTCAGTTATATCGAACAGTTTTAGTCCAAATACTAGTTTATAAACATATTCAAACGTTCAGAATTTCCAGGCAATGCGCTCGAAGATCGTACACGGTATTAATACGTTGTAAATTATCTTACTTCGTCGAATGTCTAATAATATCCTCATCTAATCGTCTGTCTGTCAGTGTCCGTATAGTATCCACTTCGCTTAAAATTTCTGTGTTTAATGAATATACTACCCGTAATATAATTGTTGATTCTGTATTCCTGTTATCAATATTATTAATAGTAACATTTTAATTAATATTGATGATTGATACATATTATTTTATGTCTATAACTTATGTATTACTTTCTAATGGAAATTATAAACATCTTACAGTTGATCTGATACTAAATGGTCTTCGTTGATAGATGGCAAGCAACTCTTGTTATCTATTTTCACTTAGTACCGTATCTGTAAATAAGATGTATATTTACAGTAGCTTCATGTTCCAAGCACTTTGACTCTAAATATTCTATTCGCGGTAATAGACTACATTCAGTCCATTAATTTTGCCAATTAGCTCATACACGAGACATAATATCAACGATTCCGTGAGACTTAGTACCATATCAGTGAGCTTATTAGTAGCTGTTTGTGCTACTTTCCTTTGTACCTCACTAGTACTAATTAGACTTAAATAAATACATTCACAACATTCAAGGAGACGATTGTTACTAATGAGAATTTCTGAAGAATGTAGATTAGTTAACGCGTTTATGAAAAGTACGGCCACACAATTTACGTATAGTTCAATATTTTGCAGATAGATACGATACGATGGAACTGGAGTAAAGCAGTCCAAAGTACATCGAAGATTAAGATGAAATGTTTCATGCGTTTTTTTCTACACTTTGAATAAAAAATAGACTAAAAAGAAGAAAAACTTACCGTTTTAAATTCAGTAATTGCAACAATGCAAACATTTTAAATTCAAAATTGTATGGTGAAATATTTGATTACATGAATGCAAAATCAACAATTATGTTCTAAAGCCTATTCTCTCTTGTAAATTCAATGTGTCTTCCTTTTGAATAAGTAATTAAGGCTCAAAGTGTATTTAGAAGTGAATAGAAACGTATAGAAATAAACGTTTTTAATATTTAAATATCATAGCCAATTTTAGTGTCTGTTGCTGTGTATGCCTCAACGGTGAAAATGCATAGAATTTTAAATTTGTCGAAAGGTTTTTACATAAGCAACGTGCTCGCTATCCCAGAATCTAAAAAAATCTAAATAAAACCAATCATATATTAGTAAAGTTACTAATGTCATGTACATAATTATGAGTGATTTAAATGAAGTTGCTATTATGTGGATAGAAATGATAACATCATCAGTCCTATTGAATTTATTACACTAAATTTCAAGTTACTGACAACTTGAAACATGTTTTGAAATTCAATACTGCAAATTTGTAAATTATATGCATATTCTCCATTGAAAATAATTTAAGCTTGACAATAGAGAGTGAACTTGAAACTATATCATTATTAATAAAAACGGACAGTCTGTTTCATTTATTTCTTTAACGTTTACAATTTCAAGTTCATCCTTTAATGCCACAAGAAATATTCGTAGCAAAATCGTTTTCGTTGTAAATGGGCATATTCGAGCTATAAATGTAATAAAAGTAATAATAATGGTTGTGACTTCTTTAGACATTACAACTAACTTTTTAATAATATAATCATATCTAATCACGTGAATATGATTTGTTAATCATAATATATCTATTGTAATTCTTCGAGGCATTTCATTTATTTTAGCGATTTCTAAAATTAATGTAACTTAGATTTGTGGATGTGCTAATTTATTAAAATGCGCTAACATTGGTTAAGTTTGTTTCGTTGTAATCCGTCCAGTGAATTTCTATTTAAATGTGTTATGTTGGTTAAATACTTCGAAGTATCTATTTAAATATTGTGTTAGAATCTCCGAGAAAGAAGTTATGATTATCAATGTTATATGAAGCCAAAACGGATTATAATAATACCAACTTTGAAATATACCTACTTATCTCAAAAATTACTACTATCTATGGGGACAGCTATACCGATATTGATGGTACTTTACTAGAAGCTAGACGGCTGTATAGAGAGAATAACAATATTTATTTCTTAAAATTGAATATTTATTCAATTAAATTGACATTGATAATTAAAATACTTCTGACGCATTTTAGGCTTGAAAGTACATAATGGAAATAATTCTAATTTATGTTAATTCTGCGTAAATGTGTCTCAAAAGTCGGTACTTACATTTGTAGAATTCTGTTTCTTCGCTGTTTTACTAACTTCTTTAAATATAGAATTATATAACATAACACAGCAATATGTAATTTTAAAGTCATTTATCGTAAGTAGATCAATGTATAGGATAGATTTTTAAATGTCTTTGTATCTCTTCTTCTGTTAAAATCTTGAAATAAATATGAAATGGAAAGCCTTGTTTAAATTGGCGGTATCTGAGCGGGAAGCGTTACGCTGTGTATTTTACTGTTCCAATTGTAACTGAGCGATTATTTAATTTGGAATTGCAAATATTATTCACCTCTACCATTAACTTATTGGCGAGTAATATTTTTAATCAATCAATATAAATTAATTGGAATAAACCGAACAGAAAATAAAGTAATTTTTGTAAAGTTTTTTTAGTGGCTGACCCCAAAAAAGCGTAACATTTTTTAAATTTCTCTTGAATAAATGAAAACAGCGAATCCGCTTCCCGCGTTTAAAATTCACGTCATTTTGGCTGAAGTGAAAATATTACCAATATTTCGTTGCAATATGTTCGAGTAATTTGCTTTCACGTTATTATTTGTAACTGTAAATATTATGTAGTTATCTAAATTATTATTTTATATCCTACCTGAACTGTGATACTTTGTATTAATTATTGTCCTAAACATCATTAACAGTTTATTGTTGTGTTTGAAATTAAAATTTATTTTGGATACGTTAATCACAAATTGAATTACAATATTATTTATTTTATTATTATTGTTAATAAAGTTCACGTTTAATTTATTCATTAATTAAGTAAATTAAATGTCATCGATACCAAATGTTTCAATCTAATGTAGATTTTCGTTGTAAATATTCTTTCTGCGGTTTGTGATAGATAATATTGCATTAATAGCATTACTGTCATTGTCATTGTAACTTCTAATAGAATCATTTAATTTATTTAAAAATGATTGCATGGTGAGATTATAACCTATAGGTATTTTACCAAATAATATTGTGCGTGTAATCAAATGCTTTTTGCAAAATAAACAAATTGTTTCGTATATAATATTTCTTGACTGTTTTATTTATATACCAATATTCTCCTATTTTATAATTATGTGATGGAAGAAACTCTTACCCTTATTATTATTTTTTTAATTTTTGCTGGTCCTCAAGATACCAACGCATTTGTTAGTTCTGCCTTTCCAAAAGTCACTTTTGTCAAAGTGAGAGATGTCCGGTGTTCCACAAGGTCCAATCCTTAGCCCGCTTCTATAGAAACAACTTTTTACATAAACCAATCTAAACAAATCCTATTCTTACTGGTTCTTATTTTGGTGTTGGCTATAGTCTATAATAATAAAGCACTAGTACTTAATCAAACATTACTTGCAATACAACTAAGTCACAAAGATATAACTGTAATTCCAATAATACTGTATAAGAAATTTAAAATAATCAATATAAAATACCTGTCGACACAAATTATTATCAATACAAAATACCTGTAGTCAGATAAAAGCCTAGAAATATCAAAGCAAACTTTTAATTAATATTAATTTAAATTAAAGCATAATTTTAAGTCCTAATTAAAACTTACTTCATAACAAGCTTGTTGAAATTTTGAATAATTGAAGACAAAATTTACGACCTATAATAATTATATTGTCCTTTTGTTTACGAAATAGTTAATAAAATCAATTAAATATAATGGTAATGATATTGAAGAGTTGTAATGAATACTGTATTCTGTAAGATCGTTTTATGATCTCCAATTCCTCGCTGTATTCACAGTAAATTATCAAGTTCAACATTATCGGTGGCACCATTATCGTTATCAAACAAAATGATGTGCCGTATGGTGTCGGTTTTCAATACCACCACTCCCTCTTCTGTATATCTCGTAGGAGACTAAGGGCCAACACCCAGGAGAAGGGCAGTGGCGTCTTCCTGTGTAACAACACCTACTGCGGTTAACAACAAGCATGCCAAGCACGGTGACTATTAGCAAGGTGGTAGAACTCTATGTAATTGGACTCCGGTGGCACCTTCACCACACCAACATCTGCCTTATAACAATAAAATGAAATGAAATATCTTTATTTTGCATAGGCCTACGAAGGCACTTACGAATTGTCATTTAAAATCTTTTCTTATTCTACCAGCGGATCGGAACGCGACCTCAACTGAGAAGACCCGGCAAGAAACTCAGCGGGCTTATCTTTTTTGTCTTAACAGCAGTGTTAAGCACTGTTGTGTTCTGGTCTGAAGGGTGTAAGGGAGACATACTTATTCGAGACGTTCCAGCTCAGTCCTCAGGGGTAGCAACGCTTCTGTGATCAACCTCAGACCTTGATCTTATCTGGGGTTGATTACAAATGTCCATGGGCGGCAGTGGCCACTTACCATCATGGACTGCATGCTCATTTCCTACTTTTATCATATTAAAAAAAAACCACCAGTAGAAAAGGCTTATGCCCAGCATTGAATTACAAAAGAGTGATAGATAAGTGTATGGAAACGAGATGAACAATTGTGTGCTGATTTCTGACATTATGTATGTATGTAATTATCGTTCCGAATATCAAGTTTATTTTCCTAAATACAATTCCACTTGTCTTAAATTTCAATCTCAAAGAAATGGAGATGCGATCGAAATTTCAATCGTGTATCGAGATTCCAATTTTGTGTGTATTTTACATAATGCCATTACAAATGAAGATTGCGGATGACAAAGTGAAGATAAGATTTTACTTTCAAACACAGAAAAAAATGCTTACAAACAACAGCTCTTGATTGTAAATACTCAGATATGTTCAATGCACTTATAAAATACAGAAGCGTTATTAGTAACTTTGAATATTGTAATTTTTTATGTATACCCTATTTTTTAGTACATTTTTGGCAGTTTTTGGAAAACGAACGGCTTTTGTTAGATCTCTACTCATTTATACCATTGATTACACTTGCAGGAAATTTCATACTACTAAACTGGGTTATAAGTCAAGAAACTAAATGTGTTAATTATAATAAAACATTATCAGCAATAACCAACTGAAAGTCCCTAAACAAGTAAACTCCGGACCTATAGCTATTAACTTAGCCCTTAAAGTCTAAACATTAAGTCCTTACCTGTACATCGTCGGAATTTTATTCCTCCCCGTATCCCAAATGTTACCATTAAACTTATAATTCACGCACACGAAAGTCCTAACTTACCCCGTAATTCTCGAAGTTAGGTCCTAAAACATGGTTATCGCGAAACTTCACCAGATATGGGATAAACATGTTAATTTGTTACTGATTAATCGGTCCCGTGTGGCCCTGTTTATCGTTTCCGAGATAAAACGTTAGTCCAAGAGTCGGCTGTATAATATGCCGTATGATTTTTAACGTAAATTATTTAAGATATTTTCTTACTTATTGTTAATTCATTTAATGATTGCTAATTAGAGAATAATAAAAATTAATGCTATTTAGTAAATCAATTATTAAATTAATGCTGCGTATATATATTGAGGCAACTTCCCGCACCTCATTAAGAGATGGCGCCACTAGTATGTCTGAATCATGCTATCGAAGTATTCTCAACATCTTGCATATACACAAGCTCTGAACTGAGATCTCCCTTTGACAAAATATAAAGAATATATAATTTTTTGGCGTATTCCTTACTCCCAAAAAAGATTAATACGTAATAGGCTAAATATAACTTTTTATAAGTAATAGATAGTATAAAAAAACACTGAAGCATTACGGTATTTTCGTCCATATATCACCCATCAAGGCATCCTATACAAAACCTAAAGTCCCTTAACCCATATATCAAACTGTTACATCGTATTTAAATCCTGAGTCAGAGTTGTAACCATAAATTTCGGAAAAGAATTAGTCCTGTAATATCTAGCACTTTGAAAAATGTCTAACCGCTTTATTGCACAGGAATAGGGTTGGGAATCGTTTAATTTTGAGAGAATCGCGAGTAGGTTTAAGGTGGGATTTCTATAACACGACCCTTCAACATTCATCACTTGTCAAGCTTAAAGACTTGTCTCAGTAGAAGCGATTAATTAAAACATAGCTTTTAACGCTTCGAGGTAGAACTCTATGAAGTTTGACTTCGACGGCCGCCAAACCTATTTCTGCCTTATAACAGCAGTGTTGCACTGCTGTGTTCTGGTCTGAGGGGTGTGGTAAGGGAGACATACTTATCCGAGGCGTTCCAGCTCAGTCCTCAACGGTAGCAACGCATATGTAGTCGACCTCAGGTAGGACCTTGATCTTGTCTGGAGTTGATTACAGACGTCCATGGGCGGCATTGACCACTTACTATCAGGTGGATTGCGTGCTCATCTGCTTCAATGTTACCTACAAGAACTGCTCGTTTAAAGGTAGAATACCTTTGGGACAAAAAATTATACACAAAAAACTGTTTAATCTCTTTCATACATCGCTTTCACTGAAGCAAGTCTGACGCGATACGTTCTTATATAGATGGTTCCGCTCATAAATCAGCCCGGATTTGCATATGAATACCCCTCAAAATCATATCCGACATCTATTTATCTAATTTTCGTTTCAATGGAATGTTTGAGGCTCATTTTGTTATGAAACTGGGTAGAGAATGGTCTCATAAATATTTGGACGTTTTTGGGTTAAGAGATCATTTCAGAGTTCATGAATTTTGTACGCCTTTAAAGGACTTCTTATTGTATAATTATAAAAAATATTTGCCTAAACGAAGGGTTTTGGTAAACCGACATCAAAACTCAAAAGATTTATCTCCTTGCTGCTACTCTACATTGTTTTACATTTAAATTTCATGATCGCAGTTGAAAAATTATTTTGCAATTAGTCAACGTCCTAAAAATAAAAAAAAATATTTGGCCATTTGCAACATCTTTGGCTTTGGAGAACTCTTTTAGTACCAATTTTAAGAACCCTATATTGTAACACAGAAAAACCTAAGAAGTTTTTTGAGAGGAATCTTTAAAGTCCGCAGCAAAGACATTTTCATAGAAGCATAATAAAATTATAACCAATTAGCAGTCTATTCCACTACGTAATCTATACAAAGAAATAAAATTGAAGTGTCTGTTTGTGATTTCAAAATAACATTTTTTACTCAATGCCTATAAAAGTATACACGATACTTATAACAAAAATGCAATACACAATTGTCACGCCTCTTATAAGAATAAACAATATTTTTGGCTGTCTGTCTGTCTGTCTGTCTGTTTGTCTATCTGTTTAGCTGAGCTAATCTTCTAAACGGCCGGACCAATTTTGACGGGACTTTCACTGACAGATAGCTGAAGGTCTAAGGCGTAACATAGGCTACTTTAATTCTCTAAAAAAGCATTAACGCGCGCGCCACGCGCATGCAGGTCCCCTCACGGAAGCGCAGGATGTTGTCTATGTTTAGATAAGTATTCCTTTATACTTTTTTAACGCGAGTGAATTCGCGGGGATCAGCTAGTCTAAGTATAAGTTAAAAAAGCAACACTGTATTTATATTACGCAAAAACCCACAGACGACTGAGGGAGAAACGTAAAAATGAATTCATGATGAATGAGATAATTAGCATTGCTAATAATATACTTTGGGCGTTTTTAAAATAAAATCTTTTCACAACTGACCCGGCCTCGCTTTGAGCACGAAGTCTAGAGGCATCATTAAAATAGCAAACCGCGAGATATAGCTTCTACATTATAGGACACTGGAATATTTATACAGGTATACAGGCAGCGTGTAACACATGCGTTCGTAATAGTTTTTTTCATTTTCACAGAACGGAAATATCATAAAATGTTAAGGTCATATTATTTAAATAACTACATATAAAATAATTCAAATTCAATTGTAGACATTTATTTATTTACTAGCTGATCCCTTCGGTTTTACCCGCGTTTAATAAGTAAAAAGATTTTTAATTACTGTAATACCGCGTGGGGGCCAGCATGCGCTTTTTGCATTTTTGTTATAGGTATCGTGTATACTTTCATATGCATTGAGTAAAATAATGTTATTTTAAAATAACAAACAGACACTTCAATTTTATTTATTTGTATAGACATAATCTTTACTACAGGCTACACACCCTGTAATTCGCATCAGTTTAGTAATTTTTAAGGTCAATCGCTAAGAGAATTATAATTGCTTTGAGCAAATGAGTTTAATTGTTACTATTATTGTGAGCTTCAAAAACGATTGTGTAATTAGAGATGATACATTCTACATTATAAGACGCAATTTGAATTTGAATCCACTATAGTATGAATCTACCGTAATGAACAAGATCTCTTTCTTGCTGATTTATTTGGATATAAGTTATTACGTCAAAATCCGAATTATCATCTACAACTTATCGTTAAGACTCTATACCATTAAACAGAACTTCATCATCATCATCAACCCATTATTGTCCCACTTCAGGGCACGGGTCTCCTCTCAGTGAGAGGGATTTTAGGCCTTAGTCCACCGCGCTGGCCAAGTGCGGATTGGTAGACTTCACACATCTTTGAGATTTTTTTTTAAGAACTATCAGATGTGCAGGTTTCCTCACGATATTTTCCTTCACCGTAAAGCAAGAGATAATTAATTTCTAATACGCACATAAATCAGAGGTGCCCGGGATTTGAACCTCGGATCCCCGAAACAGAACTTTTAGAGTCTACAATCCATCGTAAACTTGTGACACTGTACAAATAATACGCAAGTATATATATGAAAAGGAAGTGATTTATTTATACGGCGACATTGGCCAGTATCACCGCGCCTGGCGTCGCTCCAACGCTGCAAGTGTTCCGGTATAGGATGAATCTCGAGTGTGTACATTGAATCGGGTATTAATTTGCAGTTTCTGACATAATGCACATCGCATGTATTTCAGATAATATGCACACACACAAAGGAAATACTATTATGAGGTTGATTTTATATTCATTATTTCACCTTTGTATTTTATTTTACTGGTTTGTTTTTATCATTTTATTTTAGTCTTCGATATTTTAAACTAATTAACTACTTTAAATACACAATACGCGACACTAAAAATTTACAAGTTTTAAAAATAACAAAAAAAAATCCCTTAAACTATATCTATACAAATTAAACTTTGGTTGTTTTTTTTTATTTTAGTTTTAATTTTTATAGATATGGTTTAAGGTTTTTTTTGTTATTTGTCTTCGATATTTTTAGCATATAAATATTGCATATACATATGTAGTTATATTTTCTTAGTTATCAATTAAATATGTAAATAGTCTTAATCAAACACAGACAATTGAATTAAGAAGTTATTTTAGTTATAGTTAGTGCGTAAAAGAACATCTATAATCAACCCCAAATAGATTAGCTATCTGAGATATAGATGCATAACCACCTTCAAGACTAAATTTTTACGCATCTTATAAGAATGCTTCCTTTACCACACTCTTCGAAAAAAAAATACATTAGCACATTAAAGGTGGTAGAACTCTAATTAGTTCGACTCCGGCAGCACCACCGCCACATCTATTTCTGCCTAATAACAGCAGTGTAGTACTGCTGAACATAGCATAGTCTGAAGGGTGTGGTAAGGGAGACATACTTATCCGAGGCGTTCCAACTCAGTGCTCAGGGATAGCAACGCATCTGTGGTCAACATCAGGTAGGGCCTTGATCTTCTGTGGGGTTGATTACAGAGGTCCATGGGGGGCAGTGGCCACTTATAATCAGGTAGACTGCATGCTCGTTTTACTACTACTTCAACACTGTTGTTATCATACAATAGTTGGTACGATGGTACTAAAGTCAAACCACAGAAGGTTGTACCACCTTCAAACAATTTAGATTCAAATAATTATTGTATGATTACCATACATTAACTAAACCGAAACAGAAACTTCAAGCTACTATAAGAGTAGTACAGGGACAGTTCTCGTAGTATGATAAGACTACCTTTAAAGTTACAATAATTAAGTACCTACCCCACGCAGGGCGATATATTGTCCTTAGGGGTAGCTTACACTAATCTTATGAGCATACGATTAAGGGATAAGTTAGGAGACTGTTCAAAGGTTTAATTAAAGAGACCCTTGGTAAGTAATATGTTTTCTGATTATGACAAGAATATCCTTTAATATTCAGAAACACAAAACGCTTTTCAAAGATTTTCGACGAATATAATGCTGATATATTAAAAATTTAAAGAAATTGTATTACTGTCGTAAAGTAAACAATTATTCAATTGTTTTTAACTATTCTTACTATGTATAAATATAAATAAATATTCTTAACTTTATTACAGTTTGTGAACTGTTTTTTCGTTCAACTATTTATTAAAAAAAAATCACACATATATAGTTGAAGTAAATCAGGTTTTATAATTATTCTACTGCGTCTGTTGTGATAGAAAACGAAATTAATAAATATAAAAAATCGTATCTGTAATTTACAATATTAAGTTCTAGTATTTACCCGCAGCTTCGCTCGCGCTAATGTGTACATTCGCACAAAAAGGCCGTAGGTATCAAGATATCTAGTTGTAGGCATAAAAGTTACTCTTCTATCTCTCCGGAGTAGTACGTTTTTTCGGGACGAAAGGTATTCTATGTCCTTTTCTGGACCCCATACTATGTGTGTGCAAAATTTCATAAAGATCGGTTGAGAAGTTAAGGCGTGAAGGCGTTACAAACAACAAATAAACGGACATTCCCATTTATAATAATTATAAGGATATTAGTATATTTAACCTATTCCAATTAATCAATGCATTAAACATGCCTATCAATTAATTACAGTTAAATGGATAATTAAGTACATATAAGGTGCAATTTCATCCGATAATCCAGCTCTTCAACCGATCGTTGTCATGTTGAAGTCGTCAAATCTCCCGCATTCCGAAGTACTGAAATCCGGTAATTTTGAGTTGACTTGAATGTCGTTGAAATTCAGATTGGGACCAATCAGACTGTATTATGTGATTAATGACGTTAGCTTCGATATTTCGCTGTGGTCTCTTGTACGTATCACAGCATGTATGTACCTACTACAGCTGGCTTGCTGGCATTATTATGTCCCACTGCTGGGCACGGGTCTTCTCCTACAATTGAGAGGTTTGGAGCGTACTCAACCACGCTGCTCCAATGCGTTTGGTAGAGGGGATACGGGTTAGTGGTCAACCCGTGTCGAATATTTTCAAACCGCCCATAAGGCTTCCGACAAGTTTTAACGACTGCTATCCAATGATAACAATCGGGACCGACAGCTTAACGTGCCTCCCGAAGGAAGGAAACGCGTATAAAATTTTTGCTTCTAGTGGAAATACATCCATCTACCGACCGCGCCCGACATTGCTTAACTTTGTAAGTTTAAGATCTACGCAATCGGCAGGGCTATGCGCGCTTAATTAACATATGTGTTGGCGTCAAATATGTAAAACTTTTTCTCTATATGGACCCATTACTATTGGTTGACTTCAATCGTTTGCTCCAATTTTATAAAATTCATTAATATCAAACATTACATTTTTTTGCCGCAACCCTTTTTATGTCCCACTGTTGGGCACGGGTCTTCTCCCACAACTGAGAGAGGCTTGGAGCGTACTCCAC
>DWPV01000820.1:0-24584 GCA_018251915.1 Urbanus proteus proteus | reverse complement strand
GACCAGGAAGACCAGGTAGACCAGGAAGACCAGGAAGACCAGGAAGACCAGGTAGACCAGGAAGACCAGGAAGACCAAGAAGACCAGGTAGACCTGGTAGACCAAGAAGATTATGAAAAATTATGATATGATTCTGAAAACATGTCAATTCAAAAGTCTGATACATAACGCAAACTTTAAAAACCTTACAATTTGTGGCAGTTATAAGTCAAAGAGTAACAGAGGATGTGATTTTTGAGTACTTTTACAAAAATTGCAAATATTTTGAAAACCATTAGAGTTTGGACTAAAACAAAAGTGGACATTCTGATAAGCCTTTGTGTGACCTATACGTGGTTTCAAGGTTATCCACGATTTACGGGACACCCTGTTTAAGTAACTAATAGGTACGTATAGATAAAATAAATGAGCCGAATCGCTGCTCCGTGGAAGTGTACACACAATTTTAAATGGCTGTCTTTCTCTTTTAACTATTTCTATTACAACACTACAACATAAACAAACAACAATGAAAATAAATCTTATAAATCACTAAGCAAAAGAATAATGGTAGGTATTAGTATAATTTAATTCAGTTTACAAAAAAAAAACAAATATAGCTCAATTTATCATACGACAGTCACTGAAGATGTATGGTCCTAAAAACAAGAGGGGAATATTTTCTATTACTGTAAAGGGTAGAGATTTAGTCTGTTAGCAATTTGACAACAAAGTGTAGCCATATCTACGTCGGCTTGAGTAAATTGGACAGATATAAAAAGCAATTATTGAAAGGCCTTGAAACACAAGTAAAACATGAAAATGTTATACGTATGTTGAAATACTTCAATTTCAGTTTCAAGTTTCAAACTTTCAATTACTTTCAACCACACTCAACTCTGTAAGTTCACTGACATTGTCTGTTAATACCGTTTATTGAATAATAAGTTGATGACAGTCATAGTCAACGCCGTGCGCTATAACAAGAATGAGAATGTCTTTATGAAATTATGTTTTGCCCCGCGTGGAGTGGCTGACGTTGACAAATGACACGCAGGCTGTTTTTCACTGTCAGATCGAAGTGACATGTTTTCCCCTGACTGTGAAGTGTAGAATCAGCAAAGTGAAATTAACGAACAAAAATAAGGCGCGCAAAACACTCAGTTCTTGGCGGTTTACGCAAACATTTTCAATGCGTGTGTTAGAGTTAAACGCTACTTACCTATAGGTATGCTCTATTTTAATGGGTGACATATGTATGTATATATGGCTCTACTCTAGTCTTCATGATCTAGTAGTAACTCCAATTTTTTTTTCCGAAGTAACTATAGATTTTTATGTGCGTTAGTTCTATCTTTCTGCATGTAAACGATATTCTGCGTACATAGACTGAGCCGATTTTAACTAAACTTTCACTCAAAGACAGGATATTCCAAACCTTCATAAAATATTTTATGTTTACTGGTTTCTTCAAAAAATCTGGGTCATTGATATAAAATTCCTTTATTCCAAAATGCAGCTGTAGGTACTTAACCCGCAGAATCGCCATTCCAACTCTCAAAGCAAAGTTTCAGCTCAGCAAAAAATACAAACGGACTACAAATTAAAATTCTGTTGGAAATTTTCGCCACTTTTAACCCCAAAAAACCGCCCAGCTCCTCCCTTTTATCAATAAAATCATTTTAACTGTTCCGTTTTACGAAACAGAATTAAAAATAGATGACAAATTACCAAGAGCCCGACCTCGTTTAAGGAAAACAATTCTGAAAACATGAAAGTAGAAGTTGTTCAAAGTAATCTCTGGTGACATTTTCATGCGGCGATGTAACTGACTGATACAGAGCCAGCGGCCCTCAATCTATCGTAAGCCGATGGCAGCAGCAGATATCTACACCCCTCTCGACCCTCTGCTCGTACCAAATTGAAAAAAAGATTCCGATTGGTATCGCTCGTTCAATTCGACTTTTAAGAATTATGTTGCGTACCTACTAGTTTGTATTAAATGAATAGTATCAAAATATCAACAGTTTGAATTATATGCGCGGAATTGTGAATTATAACCACCGAAGAAAGATAAGCGTTTCTTTCTTTCTTTTATCTTAATTTAAAAAGTATATGCAAGTAGAGCTACGAGCAACGGTGACAAATATAACATTTGCTATATGTATATTGCTTTGATAAAATTAATATCTATGTACAAACATATACATACATAGATTAAATTTATGTTATTGAAATCGCTTATGACATGTTACAGTTCAATATTGTTCACCTTCTATAATAACCACATTCCATTTTCCAGGTCATCCAGATATTCAATAGGCACACATTAAAGTCAATGCATCCAATAGTTTGACTAATCAAAATTCAAATATCCCATTAAATTCGACTGTTAGATACGGTTCTCGGAAACTAACATTTGGATGAACATAATATATTATGTGAGAGTATAGGATGAGTTGTTTTAGTTGAAAAAAGGCAAAGTAAAGTCAATAGTAAGCGGAGTCAATGTGTCTTACTGTTTGTCTGAAGAATTGGTTTATCATTAATCAAGACTTTCAATTAACGATCCATCGACCGATTGATACGATTGTCCACGAATCACATATTGTACTAAAATAAACAATAAGCAACATTACTCCTATTGAGTAACTTATATAATTTAAGTACTTTCGCAAAGTAAACAAAGTCAAACCATCCATTATGGATGTAACTGTGTAAAGTTTGTCAAAAACCAAATAGTGGATAGTTTGAAAAGTTTCGTAATTGATCGTAATCATGTGAATCCGCTAGCTCGCTAATGTTCCATTAATCCGAAAATCTGACCCTCCCCATGCCTCCGTGCCTCCCGTGAGTTGGACGTCCTGGCCTAATCCCATGCGGTCCCGTGTCCTCTCCCGGATTAACGCCCTCAGCTGATGTGACAATATTACCGAGATACTGTAATGAAACAGAGCTTGATATGATCATTATCAACGTCGGAGCCTTTGAATACGCTAATGTCTCGCTAATACTCATACACTACACATAATACCTACAATGGCCATTGTTTACTTACTGTGTTCTGTTTTGAAATATTGAATTAATGATTCATGAGCGATATTACTAATATTATGTTGTTATAAATCATTATGTGATTAATATGAATTGACTTTTACAGGTTAGATAAAATCGAATAACATCAAAATGGGATGATGGGAGGAATCATTTCCTACTGCAATCTTATAAAAAAGCTGTGAAACAATAATATGTTGATGTTGAAGCCTAAAATAGTGTACGCTTCCACTTTTTAAGCACCTTTTTAAACAAGTTGACAATCTGACATTTCGTATCTCTCAGAAGCTACGCGCTACTGCCTGGCCTAATCCCTCAGGGTCCTACGTCTCTGATCGGATTAACGCTCTTACACGGTGTAGGCACAAAGGTATGTATAAAATATTTAATAAAATCTTGTATGTATTTTTACTTTTATAAAATAGTAATATCGTTTGTTTCTGGACTTACAGTAAACAACGGAATCCATTTCATATTTATACGTACGTATGTACTTATAATTTATCTTTGTTTGTATTTTGTCTTTTGTCTCCCTTATCATACATACTCTTCAAACTAGAACACAGCAGCGCTTAACATCCTTGGTAAGATGCAGAAATATACAGATTTTGCGGTGGTACCTCCGAAGTCAAACTACAACCCTTGTAGTTTGAATTAAATTACAATATTGCTATCAAATAAAAGAAAATTAGTACGTGAGTAATAAAAACAGTTAGGGAAAGTAATCACTTTAAATTAATTTAATTCAGCTCTATTCCAAGTAAGTCCGCATTGATCAATTACCCGTTTGCCCGCAAACTAAGTCACTTAATTCCTTAGAGTACGTTAGTTTCAAGTCGGTTGCAGACCATTCCTTCAATCTTGGTCAGATAAAGGCAAGGGTAAGAGCACACCCAAAAAAATGACAAATTGTAAAACGTCCCTTCACGTATTTCATTAAGAAAAGAGAGTGCTATACATAATATAAATAATAATAGTGGGTGAAGTAAAAAATATTAAAATCTTACTGATAATCATGGATTGAATCATGTCATCAAATATTTTTATTTTCTTATCTTAGAGTGATATAAGATACTTTTCGCCATATAAATACACGATGTACCTATTACAGAAATTAATAATATACATTTGTGCAAAGAAATGTGTATTTTCATTTTGAAGTCTATTATTCCATCAAAGCTTCCATAGTTCCATTGTTTTCACAAAAGTATATTTTCATCACGATAAATAATATAGAAATAAGTGAAATATAAATACAAAGTTACTGTAAAGCTAACGTATTCTAAACATAAGATAATATGCGTGTCTCCCAGCTGTCGTTTCTCACGCAGCCATGCAGAACGTTTTGCATCACGACTTCGATGCTTCAATTTTTTCCTGTCTACTCTTAATACCGTATCATCATAATATATATCACCCTTTATATTCCTCTTTGAGCGAAACTCAAGTAGATAATTCTCGTGTTTATTCGTTTAAAAGGTTTTACTATTATTACACTACAATGAATTGGTTTAATACCTACCTACCTATCGTATATCTTGTAGTAAGTAATCGTATCCACATTCTAAGTTACAGCGCAGATTTTTTTTTTTAAATAATGCCAAATTCTTAACTACATATCGATTGAGTGTACTATATTATATGTTTTAAATATAAAAATACGATAAGAAAAATACATCATGATCATATCAAGTCATAAGAAAACTTTATTTTATTACCCCAAGTCTTTCTTGAAACAAGTTGTGCTACTCTTGAAATAATACACGGATTTATTGATTCAATTACGTCGGCGACAAGTGAATTACGTATATCTTTGACTCGTTATGGCCTTAGATATATGTTTGTTTCACGAATTCCTATTATAATTTTACTTATCTCGGTACCCAGTACGCCCAGTTCGTCGGCACTTTCAATCAACGTTTTAATTGTTGATCAATTCTCATTCACAATTCGACATCTGGCTTGATAAAGCTAACGTTCCCTTTAATAAATAATATAAACACGTTTGCTATGTAAATGTTGATGTCTTGTTCTATTTACTTAATATGAAACATTCAAAATTCCAACAGAAAGCTGAAAAGAGATTCAGAAAAAACCATTCAACCATACATTTACCTATTTAAAAACATTGGAAGCGATCGTGACAATAAACATAGTTTCCTTGTAGGTATATTGCATATTTTATTATGTCTATGTAGGTGAAATAAATAAAATTGGAAGGTCTGTATATAGGTCTGTATATTTTTTTAATATACCTATACCATTTTTCAAACTTAACATTTTACTGTCATGCAATATTTGCGTGACCCGAACAAAAACGAAAAAGAAATCACGTTATTTTAAGCCTGGCTTACATTATGGCAGGTCACATCGCAACGCAGCGCGTAACAAGAGTCCGTCTATATCATTTTAGTACATTTTGTATGAACCATCGCTAATTATAACCAGGCCGCATCGCAACGTCAAACAACAAGATTCATACAATATTCGATGCGCTGCTGACTGTCGCGGTTATAGTGTGCGCCAGGCTTTAAGGAACCAACGGAATCCTATTACTCCCATTTAGTTATCTGTTACAGAGCGCTCTTAAATCATAATAGGTAAATACTTGAACAGTTTACAAAAAATTTCACAAGGTGGGTCTGTCATAACAACAAATAACTAAATTTTAATACAGGTTACTCAAAATTTACGCATATGTACATATAAATACGAGTATATTTGGGTAACTTACGTCTCCACACTGTGTGCTACGATATTTTTGGGTGTAAATATTTGCGTTTTATTTCCTAACTTTCGTTTAACGCCTACAAAAAGAAATATTCTACTAAAAACTGTAGTAGGTATTCAAAAGGGTGGAGATGTTTATCGAAACTGATTTGAAACATGATTCCCCGGGGGAATCAAGATGAGTCTTCGCAAAAAGGTTTTAGAAACTGGCTTAGCGACACAGTCTCAAAACATTTACTTTGACGTATACTTTCAGTAAGAAACTTAAGTCTGATAATTATATCAAAGTTACATTATTACTTGTATTTCGCAACCAATATCATATTTTCCTTGGACACTGAAAGACAATATTTCCTAAAGGATAACAATATTTTCAAGGTGCGGTAACTTTGAAGACGATCAAATGGGACTAAAACTAATAATTGTATAAAAATATTCATCAATTCTTTTACGAAAAAGGGGAAGTTATATATGTAAATTAAATTCCTCCAAAAAAGGAGCGCCATATTGGTTTGGGACGCACAGTAACCTAAATCCGTTCTGCATATTTTTAAAGAAAGTAAAGCGAGTAAAGCGAATAATAATACACGTCTATGTTAGACCTACAGATAATGATATTCAAAAGTTAACAATATTTAACAGTAAATGATAACAATATAAAAATGAAAATGCTGAAATGGATTTAATTCATCAGTTGGCGTAGTATGATTGAAGTAAATAAGGTAAGTATGGAATGGTAAAGTAAGGATCAGCACAAACAAGTACTTCGTTTCGGTGAAAGGGTGTGAATGACCGTCTTAGACCTCAGGTGTGGCAACACCTCTGTAATTGGCTTCACGTGCAATAGACGTGCGTTTTTATAGTCAGGTGTACCCTCACATAAACTACATGCCGCTTTATAACTTAAAAAAAAAACACCAATACGCGCAGTTAGATAGCAAGGTGACAATTTTTGAAGACACGGCCCTCTTACAAATCACCCTTCATTGAAAAACTAAGCGACAATTCCCAGGACGTTTCCTAAATAAAATTCGTAGCAGGAGCCGGCACCTACCATTTGGAGTTTGAAAGGACCGACGAGAAGATTGGTTCGATAACCGTAATTTTGGCCAAGTTCACGTAAATTCCCTACTTTCTGTCGCCCCCGTTTAATATTCAGGGCTCGAAGCACGTAATTCGCACGTTGATCACACGAAGAAATGCCGGCTCGTTATGCCTTTTCCATTCATCTTTAACATTTCAATAGAAGCTATGTAGCAAGTGAAGCAAAATTAAAGTGTATCTATGTGCTATAAAAAGACATAGGTAATTATTACCTTTAAAGGTTTCAATTTCTTTTTTATAAGTCTTAAAAATATTTATGAAAGACTACCAGCCCCAAGGTAGAACTCAGTGTGTCGTGGATTTCTCTACTGGGTTTGAAAACGAATCGGGTGACCTTTGCGTGGAAACTGGTGGTGTGGTTACTGAAGTGTCATGAGGTTCGTGAAAATTTAATATTCCTTAGACGTTCAGTTTTGACAGAATGGTCGTAGTTTCAGTATGATGCAGTCCTACCGTTTTGCCTTCATTTGTTACGGTCTTCAACATTAGGGCACGCTCTTACCAGAAAATTTGACTGTAATATACCAATCAAACAAGGTTCAATTTACACCATAACGTTACAATATTGTCTAGTATGCCTTTCCTGGTAATGTAACAATCTATTGTAGGTACCATATCTACCTGATTATTTCTCATTATTGAAACCACTTGCCTTCTGCTCATGACCATGGTGTATTGTGTTGGTTGAAAATATCTTATAATTTCCTAATATTTCCAAATATGTATTTCAAAAAATCTACTAAACCTTTTATTTAAACTTTATTCATAATGATTATGATTATAACGAGTACACAGAAATGGTTTGATGAAAAATTTGCTACACTTGATACTGTAAATAATTGTTTAGTTATAACAGGACATTGCTTCGTTAATTTATAAGTTATTATTCTATTCCAATTTGTACTCCAATTTGAAATTAATTACTTCCACTCTATTTCATGTTACAATAACAGCGGCGTCATCGATAATAAATATTCAACGTAATACCGTTTGGTTTGCTGAAACCAAAGCCAGTAATACATTTTAGAATTTAACGTTAAAGTAAGGAAGGAAATATACAAAACTGCTATTTTAGAGAAATGAAGCGATGAAATCGGGTTTTCATTTCACGGACGCTGTAGATTTGCGGTGAGGGCAAGTTACGCCTTATTTGGCAGCGGGATATACTTGACTCGGTGTGATGCCTCCCTCGCAACCCATCTTAAGAGTGCTCGTATTTGGTAAATCGAAAGTCGTTACATAAAGCCGAGATACATTTTTTCTATCGCTCATAGAGCGACGCTTCCTTTGTGACGCGCTTTGAACATTTTACGCCGTTTTGCTTCCACATTTCAGGCTAATATGAACTACGATATTCAAATGGAAGCGACCTCCTTTTGTGCAACGCTTGACTTATTGTGTATTTTCTGTTCTTTATTTTATGTGCTAAGTACGTACATGTGTCCAAAAGGTTTAATATTTAATTTAATTCCATTTCAATAGTTAATGTATTAAAAATATTCTCAAGTTATGTTGAACAAATTAAACTAGCCAAGATTATAATAGGAAAACCTAGGTGTCTAATGAGTGGACCATGAAAAGAATTACAATCATGTGTAGTATAATAATAATAACCAATTTTCTCTGTTAAAGAAAACTTATAGATAGTTTTATAAAAAAAAAACATTATACGTCCCTTTAAACTGGGTTATACATTTTGTAAAGGTACACAACTACACACTTATAATAAATCAGAACCTGTTCTCATCAACTTTTTAAATGGCTATTCAAGTGAAATGACAATATGTGAAGAAACGAAGCAATACTGCAATAGCGTTAAAATGACAAAAATGGGCAAAATGAAGAAAACAGCACGAGTGCAAAGAATGTAATTAAAACCGAGCAATAAAAGAGCACATTTTACAGCATTTGACCGCGCCATTCTGTTCTGTAAAGGTATTATCTGCTTTTTAACTTTGCTTTCAGATAGCAAGAATTAAAAATGAAAACATAAAACGTTGTGCCTTAATTTTGGCTGTCTCTCGCAAAACAATGAGCGGGAAGCGCTTGGCTTTTAACTTCTCATTTATAACGGCTTTATGTACGCACGAAAGTCGCGGTACGTGGGCGCGAAAATACGTATTGTTTATATCAATCATAATCAGCAAGAGCGTGTTTAATGAACATATTTTTAGAATACTATGTAGATTCATTTTTTAATATAAAAGGCTGACATTTGAGTACTTAATGTATAAATACAGTATATTATGTATCATCTCTTTGTTACATATTAATCGTACTCGTACTCGTACTCTTTTTGTTATAATCGTACTCTCTACAAAGATTTACACAAAAATCATTTTATAGTGACTGCCGCCAACAATACAATTACTCAATTAATTCTTTTCATCGTCATTGGTAGAAACATTTATCTCAACAGTATTATAGGTTTACTCGTATATTTTGTTAACAGTGTTTAAAATTGAAATCAAAACACGAAAGTACGAATGGCCGTTTCCAAATAAACAGTACTGTTATGGTGTTTTGGAAACAGAGAGCTTTGCCATCCGTAATTCAACGCAGAGCATTTTTTAAAACAGCGAAGTGGATTTGCATTTAAAGTGTATAAAACGAAAAAATATATACGAAATGTATCCTTTTTTGTCCAACACATTCTTTATCCGCGAAATTTTCACGACAGACCACTCTATCTTGAGGAAATCGGTCATTCTCGTTGTGTTAAGACCTGACGTTGATTAATGAGCCAAATGTATTGTTTCCCTTTTAAGTTGAAAGGGCCGTCTCTGTGAACATTACTTTATTTGGGAAATAAATTTGTGTCAGTGAATTTATTAATCAAATTTACCCGTTTAGGGAAAGTGCTTTATTATTTACATTGTCTTGCTGTTATGATAATGAATATTTATACTTGTGTTTAATGTAGTTTGTTATTTTCGTAGAAACATTCGATTAAAACTTTTATTCATAAATAGTCATATTAAAATTAACATTGATACAAATATTGTATATCAATCTTAATTATTTTAACATTTCTATTAATATAAGCTCTTGAAACATATTAAAGTTATTTTGTATATCTACCGTAATGTACCTACCTTAAATGTTCTACACTTCCTACCACATTAAAGCAAGTAGCGTTTAGTTCAAACGATGTGTTTTTACTGCCGGCAAAAGCTTAGGTACTTATATGGTATGCAATGCTAATGAGCATACAGTGTGTCTTGTCTGAACGCAAACGTTGGTAGACTTCATATCATACATATCGACATAGACTAGACTATTTTTTTTCCTTCAATTGAGGAACTCTTAACACTCAAGAGTGAAAGAAAAATATAAACCTGTTTCCTAGTCTGCAGCTACTGTAAAACACATGCAAGTATCTCGCATCGCAAAATTAACGACGAGAAAAAACCTAAGCTATCTTTGAAAACAATATTCCAGCTCTATTGCAAAACTTAATGAAGAGTTCTGCTCTCAGCTCCGCTGCAATTAAACTATGGCACTGGATTTCACTGCGGCTTATTTTCCTACTTGCACAATTCTAATGTACAATGTATTCTATATCTATGTCTATATGTATATGTATTCTAATCAACAATGTATTAAATAGGTAGGTATATATGAAAGCACTTTATGATTGTTCTTATTAAATTTCAACTAAACAAGGACAAAATAAAATAACAGAATATAGAAAACACATGTCAATATTTTACAAATTTCTGGATGAAATTAAAAATAAATCACACACATAACTAAATAAAACCCAAATCTAACTTTATGTAATGTATTCCATAAAGATGTAACTAGAACTAACATTTCTCCTTTAAGGCTACATTGTTTATACTATAGATTGTTTATCTATAGTCAATATTTAATCCGCAGTAGGATTACTTAGCATAATACACACATTCAGTAATCCGACAGACAAGCAGTAAGGACAAAGTGCAGCAATAAAGCTCTCTAACAGTGTGAAATGCAAATGAGGAAACAGTTTGTTGTGGCGTAGTGTGAGCAAACGTTAGCCGAGCGTTTGCTGTTCGCGGCAGATAATCTCTTGTCATCATTATGGAAAGGGGTTAAACGTTGGGGGGAATCTATGAAACATACATTTCTTGCCTTCAGCTATAAAATTGCCCCCAATGTTATGTTTTTAAATGTCAAAAATTAAAAGTAAATGAAATACAATCCGACTTATGGTAACCCATTTAATGTGATATTCACATTAAAATTTAAATATATATAGGTAACCTACACCTCACAGCTGATCTGTAATAGATATAAAAACATTTCTTTTTATTTTTTATTTATTTATTTAAAACTTACAACTAGGTAACTATAGGTTTGTCCCTGTAGTCCCGGGACCAGAATAGGGCTACGGTATCCCCTGCCTGTCGTAAGAGGCGACTAAAAGGGGGCTTCTGAGGTTGCGGGCGTCTCGAGTGGGAGCTCGAACCGTCCAGCCAGTGACCCCGGGAAGGACGGCGGTATGTGTGGCCGCATACCGTCGAGCACCAGATGGTGCGGCGAGCGTTGTGCTTGCCTGGTATTGGGCCCGTTGGGGCATGGCGCCGGAGGACTCCAGTGGAAGGTCCCTTTGTAGTACCTGGAGTCCTCTTATTAAGCGCTAAGGCGGCCACCGGAGCGGTTTTAGTGCGGTAAGAATCCCACATAACCCGGCGTCGCTCCCTAGGCGTCGGGTACCTTTTGAAGGTTTCCCCCTCGTCAACAAAAATAAAAAGGTAACTACATTGTTACCGTTACATGAGCTATCAACACAAATCTAACGATTATATTCCGAACCGAATATATTATCTTTTTAATAATACATATTAAGAAAGATGAAAGAACATTATCTATACTTATTAAATAACAATAGAAAATTCTCAATCATTTAGGCGGATAAAGTACATCTAATATGTACAAACAAGCGAACAATATTCATAAAGCTCGCTTGAATTCTTCGAAACACAATGGGTATAAAACAGACTTGAATTTCTTTGACAGAAAAATAGTGCGCGACTTCAACGCTTTGCTCACCGCAGGTGTTCTTTTAAGGACAATATTATATTCAATAATAATAAAATGTATAAGACTGAATTATTTATCGGTATATCCTATATATACCGATAAATAATATGCCGTATATATACCGGTATACCGTCTTGGTCAAAGTTGCTGGTGTTGTATTTATACAATTGTTTAACCAGCTGTGTTGTTTTGTACAGCAATTGTTTTGTAATATGCACCGAAATGCATATTAGAAAACAATTGCTGTGTTGTGGGCAAAGGATAGCCATCGGACCGTGCGCTGTTAGCGGCTGATCCCTTGTCATAATACTGTAGCTGAACAAAACAAGCTGCGGGACTGGCAAATATTGTAGAATATCTGACGTAATTTACTAGCTCCAATATTAATATCCAGGTATGAACTTCAGCTTCTTAGTTGTTGGTATTAGTTGAAAGATTCTACTACTTACCCTAATAACTCCAGACACTCCATTATTGAAATGATGGAGAGGGGAAGGGATCCACTTTTTCACTTAGAAACGAATATCTCAACAACTATTGACTTAAGTATATAGAAAAAAAATTGAAAACAACTTTTTATTTCATATTTTCACTACAGTAATCGTTCGTAGAACATATTTTTCTTCAAAGTTTTATTTATAGTACCTCTTCGTAAAATGTGTGACACATGGACAGGCTGGCGGTCAGACAGAATGAAATTGTAAGAGTACCGGAACTGCGGAGCTTTAAAAGTCACTCCACCTAGTGAAAATAAGAAAATTTACAATTTTGAATTTTTTTTTTTAAATATAGTCAGATATTTATTTAAGATAAAATATAAGATAAAATACTTATACCTAAAAATAATACAAGATATTTTTACTAAAGTACTCATTGCAAAAAATAATAAATCATAATATATATGAGGGAGTTCAACCTGAAGCCGATCCGAGCACAAATGCGATATCACTCATGAGGACTAAGATCTAAAGGACCAAGTCACCTTGTAATACAAGATGACTTATATCTCTAGATCTGTAAGTGCAAAGTTCTTTAGCTTAAGTCAGATTTCGTGGTATTATTAAAAATAAAACTAAATAAATTGAAAGATTATATTTCAATTAAAAAAAATATTCCCATAATGTCACATAGAATCACATTTAGTTAATAAAGTAATCCATTTTCCAGTTACTCGGCGAATGAAATTTTTTTCCGGTCGAATAAAATTTTTCCGTGCTTCATTTCCCGAAGGGGCAGCTATAACGACCCTACTTGTGCCTTTTACCTCTGTTTTCAATTATTCATACATTAAACTTTACTTGGTCCTTTTTTAGCCACGAATTATAAACTCTTTGACTCGATTAAATGTTTGGGTATTTGGGTATTAGGTAGGGGATTCTCTGTGGATTTCTACAATTGTAGAAATTAATCAAGATTTCAATCCTTTCGTTTGTTCTATTGTGAAAGAGATGAACGATTTGTAATATTAATTAGAGGAACAATGGAACTGATCAGATACGGACGAGTATTGTCCTGTTCTAGATATGTACGCGCTCAAAGTTTCTTATCGCAACTTGTTTGTTCGAGTTACCCCTGCTTACCCTAGTTTGCTAGTTAACTGTTACCATAATCTAACTCCTGCAACTTACACAAATATCCTGTGGCAGCCATTAGCGAGCAAACTATTCATTATGGCTACATGCAAGGTAATATAATTTTATCCAGTTTATCTAAGCTATACGCATTTGTGGCAATACTTATATACCTACTTGTTATATAACTCTAGTTAAACTATATGAACATTTTATTCTATTGAACGTAGGTACCTAACTGGTAATCTATTATTTCCTCGATATTTTTTATACTTGCATTAACGTAAATAATGTAGCTTCAAAACTAATTATATTTTTACTTGAATAGTAAGTACTTACTAAAAGTACCTAACAATGACAATTATTAAGCACAAGTGCTAATTAAACCCGTATCCTGTTCAGGCGTCGTAAGCATGACTGTACGTACGAGTACTTAGTTCATTTAATCTCGCATTTAACATATGTATGTGTATTACAACTTTACAGTGGTAAAAATGATTTTTACAGTCACACTGTCTATATAATTATGGAAGATAAAAATGTACACGAAACGCAACTCTACGCACAGTCCAGTGCGAGTACCAGACAATAGTAAGTATTTATTTTTGCCTATTTTAATAGCCTATTTAGTAAGTATACTCAAAAGCTAAAATGTAGTAGGTACCTATGTTCAAAGTAAGATTAACATAGGCAGACGTGTAATGTACGGATCCTACAACCCGCGCAGTTTGCTTTACTTAATATTTAAACGCAGGCTTCAGGGAGTTTCTAAGCAAACCTTTAGCTTAGTTGTATAAATCCACGAAACTAGAGTTCATCTGGACGAAGCTGAACGCAATATTTAACAAAACAATAATATGCATAACAATAGTAGTAGGATTATTTGTCTTGAAGATAGGTGCTAAAGGGAAAAACAATTATCAACATCCTAAAACAATACTAATAAATAAGGTGTCATATAGAATTACATATGTTACTGCCTTGTAATAGCAATATTAAGCGTTGCTGCGTTCATGTACGACATACATATTTATTTCTGCTTTCGAACAGCAGTGTTAGGAGAGAGCAATGCTTAGCTTCTAGTTACTTAAAACCTCAGAAAACAGTTCCACATTATCAATAACGAAAACTGTAAATTAATGAAAATCTTGTTGCGAAAGTGGAATCAAAGTCCGAGCTCCGTCGTTCACAGTTTGTGCCGAAATTAGTGAGATCTCATTTAGCGTAATCAGCTCCAACGAGCGTCTGTCATACCTACCGGTACAGCTCTAGGGTAAATCGCAAATGAGCTAACGCCTGTAACTAACCCGTTTTGCCAAATTATATTTAGGTAATAAAATACGAGAACAGAATGGTCTGGGTCTGAATAATATTCAATTCACGACAACCTAAACGAACTATCTAGAAATGTAATCAAATATTACGGTTTCTGTGAAATTATTTTAGTTTGAACAGCTAGCACGATTTATTTTAAGATGTGATAGAAGGTTTATGGTCCGACTGGCAATTTACCATCGCCATTCACACACCACCATACTCGTACACAGCGGTAGAAGGTGTAGTTGCTGACTTACTTAAGAGGTAAGCATCTAAGTACTGAGAAGTAGCAGCACTATCTTTGACTTCAGATAAAAACCCTGTTCTATGTGGAATTGTTTGCAGATGTTCATGCGGTCATAATGTTGCGACAGTGACCACTAACCAAATTAAGCCAAAACAAGCTAGGCTTTCAAATTAATAATGTATTTCAGTTTGTCGAAAAAATATCACTTTAATGCAAGTTATATTTTTTCGCTATTATCGAACCTCGGTAATCCTATATTGGGATGTTAAATTTCGAAGCGCTGTACTATCATTGACAGGATAGGATAGTTGCTGTAAGGACGGACAAACGTAGTGAGTGGTAGTGATAGACGATATCTTTAGAAATACTTCAAATAATGTAGTTTAGAAATACTTAAATAATGTGGAATCTCTCGAAATTCCTAAACGAGAATCACTTGAATAAAACGAATGTAGGACAAACTGCAGTAATTGGCCTTAAAAGGATTAATTTGGCATAATGGCCTAGTGGGGCCAATCGATTCCAATCAGTGGATCTAGTGCAATCAGTTAAGCATTTGCTGAGACTACACATTTCAGGTTAGACTAACGAGGTTGTCAGTGGATTAACTTTATTTTTCTATGGCATCGTTAACAAATCAAGAATGAATTTAATTAAATTCTTATCTGCGGACTAGGTTGATTGATTTTTTATATATTCTTTGTGTATTAAGTTTCTGTAGAAAACAGAAGTACTTTCTAATTAAAGTAGACTACATATATCACCAGTTCACCAAAGAATAGTTTTTTTTTTCATAATATTGAAGTAACAATTAAGCATGCAGTCGACTTAATGGTGAGTGGGTACTACCGCTGGCATTAATTAAAACTTTGGAAAAACATAATCAGGTTCAAATTCGAAAACTAGGCCTACTACCTACTCATTTTTTATCATTTGCTTAAAACCCGAAGTTTATGTACTACTTTAAAAGTATCTTTGGAAAGCAATATATAATTTAGTAACAACAAAGATTTCATTATATTATTATATACTCGCATTTATGCCTACCCACTTGGTAAATCAAGATGCTACTGTTATAAATAATTAAAAGCGACCTCCGGGTTTTAATTAAGGACTCTCTTTAGCAGTTCTTAGCACTATGCGAAAGCCTTAATTAGACAGTCCAACATTATAATTTGGGCATCTACCCACGAGTGCCTACAGCCACGATGTAATTTTAACCAACCAAAAATTTTAACCATTTGTGTACAGACTTGATCATAACCGATTTTTTGTATGTACCTACATATTAGCATTTACCTAGCATCCAACAGTTGAAATTTTCCCATAATTGTCAACTTTCCATTTTTTATTAGATAAAAATAATTCCATTAATAAAATCCAAACAAAGGAAATCAGTTCACAAAGCAAGCTGGTCCCTTTCTCGTTCTATCGCATTTCTCCTTTGAGTATTCATCTATGAGTATTTATTTATAAATTATGACATTAAAAGACATCATTTAATGTCTGTGCATGCTATCTGCAGCTAATAACAATTGAAAACAACAGGCCAGAGTTATGAACAAGGGGGTGCAGTACCTCTGTTTATATAGTGGCCTATTATTCACGTGAACAATACGCTTTATACTTAAAGGATATACGTATATTTATCTACTTATTATTTTTAAGGATGGTTCATTTGAAGAGGTACAGAATTCGACTTAATGAGAAGTTTGATTCACCTATTCCTACATAAAAATAATTCTTATAACAGATTAAATTCTAAGGAAAGTAAAACATTAGAGGTCCTTTTCTTCATGTTTTATCATTGCACTCACAAATATACTTTTATTTTTGAAACAATTCAGTGCGTTGAACAGATGGTACCCTTGAATACTAAGCTAGAATACTTCAGATGTATATGTCTCCCTTATGAGATCCTGCAACACGGAATACAGAGGTGTAAAATTACTATTATTAAATAGATAGGTAAAATTAACAACTGGCGCTAGTACCCGTGTGTTCGAACAAGTAAAGATTATACCGCCTTTTAAAATCAAAACAGTAGTGGTGAAGTCACCACCACTTGCGTATAGTATATAATGTGACATTTCTATGAATTAATAATTTAATTTCGTGTTATACAAACAAAGTAAACTACGATATCTACCCACAAAGTTTTGGATTTGGTAAAGGTAAATAAATTATTGTTTGTTTATGTATGTTACCAGGCTTATGTATGTAAATAACGCGTTGGGAAAACCACGATATATTTAAATTCGGCATGGGAACGTGACACACCTGTGTTAATCTTACTTAGTATACACGAATAATTTCACATTATGTAGATTTTTAAGTTCCACCGAATTGGTAACTTACTTGTACATAAACATTATCCGTTCATTTAAGTTATTTCTGAAAATCGTAGTTTACTTTAATATTTTGCTTATGATTAAAATTAATATTGCAAGTACTTATTTCGTAAAAAAAAAATTGAAAAAAGACACTCGCCATAACCCTTGCTGTCACCTGCTAAGCTATGGATGCTTAACTTTATAATATACTAGTAACTGTCAAATTTTATGCAAATAGTTAATTCATTGATTAACTATCATATAACTTCCGTATTTATAATATGAATAGATAAAGTTGTTTCATTAAAATTCAGCAGAGGTTAGCAATACCTCTTTTCTATTTGTAGTTATTTTATTGCACAAAAATAGAAATGGAAAATACTTTTCCGGATGCGAACGAGAAAGGGTCGAGGAATGTGTCAAAATAAATTATATATGCCCATTGCCCATGTCAGCCGTAGGTCGGTAATTAGAACAAACAGGGACATCTGATATGTTTATAACAACAGAGATTTGTTATGTAACACCACACGGTCACGTTTGTAATAAATTAATGAATGACGAAAATGAGGAGTTACGAGTATTTTATGGAAGTCAACTAGAAGCGAATATATTTTATGAAATAGAAATATTAAAATGATATACAGTGTATTAAGTCTGCTGAGTGATATTTTTTTATATGAAGCATGCATTCAACCTGATGGTAAGTGGCCACTGCCGCCCAACGATCATCACAGTCCTACCTGAGGTTGGCCACAGATATTGCCTCGAATAAGTATATCTCCCTTACCACACCCTTCAAACCAGACCACAGCAGCGCTAAACACTGCTGTTATACCGCCGGAGACGAGGCTGAACAAAGGGCTGTACCACCTTTAAATGTTAAGACGGAATGAGTAAAATTCTCATTTTAATAAAACTGACGCTTTACTTTTTCTGTTTCCCTAAGTCTAATTCTCTTTAAATCAAACAATATCGATGCGACGCGGTGCAGGAGACCAACAATGCGCAGCGGTGGGCACACAAAGCCTTTCCAAGATAATGGATATTGCTTTTCTTGCGAGTTTCAAAGCAGCCTACTTCGGAACCTCTCATAATCCGCTTACAGCTCCGCGCAAGTACGTTATTGTGCTTTAGTGGAAACATTTCCTTGGTAGAACTGAAAATTCGTGCCCGACTCACCGAAGATGTGATACGATTCCGGTGCTCAAGCCAGACGCTCTAAGCTGACGTTTAGATATACATTATAACGGTTTGTTGGCTAGGGTGAACTGCAACTAAGATTTACGTAACAATAAGATTGCCATTTCAGTAAAGAAAGATTCTTCAGTCAATGTATGTTCTTCTTATATTTACATCTTTTCTTTTATATAACCTTGCATACAATCCAAACACTCAATTTTATTTTACCAATATGGTAGGTAAACTTTTTTATGAGCGCGTATTTTGATTCTCTGATGTTAAGTTATAGCTGTTGCACATGTCTAAGTTAGAAATGCTCATACCTACACCCTTAGAAATTTTAATTTTACAGTGTAAGCCAATTCAATCTCTAGTAAACATTATCATTTTCTGGCGTTAACGAGCTCTGTTTCCTCTTGTGTGTGAAATTGACACGTGCGACATTCGTACAAAAGCTACACATTTGGAGTCCCTGAAGTTAATAGGTTCAAGATTTTTTGTCTCTCCAAAGCAAAGGTAATGTAAGTAAGAATGACAAAGACCTCAATGTCTAGTCGACTCAATTACCCGCTGTGCGAGCCATAAATTCTGTGTCCGCACGCCGACACGGCAATTACTGTCGCCGCTCATCCGCAAAACGATGTTAATAGCTCTTTGATTCCTACATTCATCTCTCACTCACATTGTATATTTTATTATTCCAGCCGATCAAACGATGCGATCGTAAAAATCCTCTCAGATACGTAACAAGAATCAATCTTTAATGCTAAGGAAACTCTATTGCTAATCATCTGCGAAATTGCGCTTATTGCTATCATTTATGAAACGTAATATTTTTAAGTGTTACCTAATAATCATTATATTAATAGGCTAAGATAGAATCAAATGAAAATACTGGTTATGGTCGAATTTTGACCACTAATGGAAAAGTGGTAATTATAAATTGAATAAATAGTAAATTCCATTTATTCAATTTATAATAATTGTTTAATATTCCAATATACTTGCACATCCAATTTAATTCTAGTATTTTTTTTGGTTTAATTTACCAAGTGTATAAAAAAAACGGTGTGCATATTTTTCATCCAAGAAATGTGTTTTAACATAATGTACCCGTAAGTTTCAAAGAAACACCCATAGTCCTTCACAAAATAACATAAAGCGCATTTCATCACATAAATCATAATACCCTTCATATGTTTCCCTGAATATTCGGGTGGGCAAAAACTATGAAGGATATAGAGACAGGGTTATCATTCACGTTCACTACGAGGTCAAAGAAATTGCGGTCCTCTACGATTGCCCGCCGCAACGAATGTCCCGCATTCAGCGAGGGCTCTTTCGAGTCCCGTGGGACGGTGTACGTCGGGCAGCCAGCTCCGACCGCCGTCATTGCAATTGCCCTGGCTTTATTTATCCTACATCATTACGATATTCCTTGCTTTGTAGATGTTTAGATAGCATGCGATAGGATTCTCCGTTTTGTCTATATTTTGATATATTTGACCCTTTTTAGATTCTCTACAAAGTAATTCGGTGAAGATAGCCAAAAGTCGAGGCCTTACCTTGGAACACGTCTAGGTTTGCCAATGGTTACATCACATACAATTACGTATCCTAAGTTTGTTCAGAACAAGCACGCGTATACCTTTTAAGATAAACACATGCATGCTGCATTAGTTGACAAGTTTAACATTTCAAATTAAATGATGATATTGATGTAACAATCTGTTTAATACCAAACCTTCAAAATTTGAAATATTACTCTATACAACTCGGAGAAAAATTGTTCCTAAGTACACCAATTTCGTTGCAGCAGACTAAAGTTAATAACCATTTTTCATGTGAATATAATTTAAAATCGGCGGGGTCAGAAAGCTAGGTAGGCGAAGTTTAAAACTTTCCCGTCGAAGCTATCCCACGTCTTACGCTTGCAAAGGTATTATCGTCTGGCCGCTTAAGAGCGATTAAAATACTCTCCTTAGTTCCTCATTACTGTGGAACGTGAATGTCTAACATATCTTACAAGATAATTTTCTCGGCGGAAATAAAGAGGCGGAGGGAACGGAAATAAAGAACCGCAATGCAATGGCAAATTGCATCATTCCTTTTATTCAACGAGTCGGTCGGAGCAATTTTCGATATTGAAATAATAGCATCAACCACAAAGCAAAAATAATATTCAGAATTTCGATTATATATAAGTGCTATATGATTATAAATAAGTATTTATCTGAGTTTTTTATATAAATGAACATTTTATGTCGTTTGAGAGAATAGGTAGTATCAGAAGTAATGATTTATGAGCGTTATTAATTCACCTAATTAAAATTAGCAACTATGTTTGTAGAAATAATTAATAAATAATAATATATTCACCTAATTTTGTATTTAATAATTGTATGTAGATTTATATTAAATTTAAATTCTAAACAATCATGTACCTCATTTTCATGCTAGATAATACACCCCGATGTTAGCCAAGCATAATCCATTAATATCACATCATTATCGTAAGCTTGTGTAATATTGCAGAGTTATTAAATTATTCATCAGAGCAGTGTGGTATTATTTTATGAAATCAAAATGTTTGTATTAAAAAAAGATTATTTGCAGAAATCTTTTAGTACTACCTTCCGATCTTTTCTTTTCCTTCCTTCTGACTTTGGGAAAGGCACCAACGGAACGCAATCGGAGTCCTCTGAGCACGTTGCCGTGTCATCCACTGCCCGGGAGAGTAATTACGCTCTTCCAGACTTACAGGTGCTTACGGCAGCATGTGGCCACACAAACCGTCGTTCTTGTAGAGGTCGCTGGCCAAGCGGTTGGAGCTCCCACGTTTGTCGGCGGCAACCCCAGAACTTCATTTTAATCACCTCTTACCACTGGTAGAGGTCATTTAATAAGAATAATTGAAGAAAGATACTACATAACGCACATGCTTTCGAACACGTTGTCTAATGGAGAATATGAAGTTAGAGCCACTTCAGACCACATATTTTTATCCTTCAAGTACTCAATTGTTTTATAATACGACTTTGCAGTTACTTTTATGATCTGTTGAAACTTGAAAACTGCTTTACATTTCATTAACGACTTTTATCGTTATCGCATAATAAATTGTTTGGAACCCCTGTAAGCGATGAATTTTATTATTTACACCTGGCCTAGAACGTACAAACCTGGCCAATAATTCCATATAACTTCATTTTGCAATAATTTTCTTCCTTGATATAAACATAACTTGAAAAACAACATCCGGATTTAATTAATGATCTGTCAGAAGTTGTAATTTGTGTTCTTGGAATCCGGATGAAATATGCTTCAAATACGTTATAGCAACGGCGAGTTTCTGCACGAAACACGTGAACGTCAAAATCGTCAGACAAGAATGTGCAAACGAGCGGGCTGACTAATGGCGCAGACGCTCAAATCATTCGCAGTTGATTAAGCGGGCCTTTGAAGTGAGCAAAGCGACACGATGATTAATAACTGCTTATCACAACCTTCCTTGTCACAGCCGGTTTCTGTAACTGATATAACGGGAGAAGGTACAAGATATATGTTTTCTGGTGAGGGCCCGTGGTACATTTGTAAAGGGACTATTAAGTGTCGCATTGTTGTCTAATGATCGTTTTAACATACAAATATGTGTTTATTATACAGTGTTTGCACAGGTAATAAACACATATAAGGGTTTTAAAGTTATTATATCTGCGCTGAACATGATTCGTAATGTGAGATCCGTAGACGAACTAAGCTTACCGACATAGCTCTCAAAATTAGCTAAAATAGCAATGGCAGGCTACATCGCTTGAAGGACCGTTAACCGTTGGGGAAGAAAGGTCCTCGAGTGGCGACCACGGTTAGGCAAAAGGAGCACAGGCCGCCCCCCAACCAGGTGGACTGATGATCTGAAGAAGACAGCAGGAAACCACTGAATTCAGAAGGCACAGGACCGGTTGGAATGGTGCCACTTAGGGGAGGCCTATGTTCAGCAGTGGCCCTCAAAGAGCTGATGGATGGATGAATATCTGCGCTTTCGTACGGGCTTAGATACTAATCGAACCGATTTTGTGTAAACTTTTATGCAACAAAAAGGCTATTACAAAAATTAAAAACGCAAAAGCGTAGTAAACAAAACAATTAATATGTGACCATTCGAATCCAAAACGAATAGAGAAATATACCTTTATAAGTATATTGCTATATTAATTAACTATATTTAGTTCACATTATCATGTTTGACTTTAATTTTTGTCTGTGATATGCCAAGTCCCTGTAACAATTTTATAGATATTTGGTAACAAAAAGAATAATATAGTAGGAGCAATTCCTACTTGTAATATATTTTTTGCTTTTTAAAGTCTACTCTTTAAAAAACAATATCGAACATAGAGTTCTATAACCCTCGACGCAAGCTGTACCATCTGAAGCATAAATCGTAACGCGAAAATCTAGGTTATAAATGAAAGAATGTTTTATCGACATATAAAGTTACAACACAAAAAAGAACTTAATAAAAATAGGCATGGATATAAGTCGCAAGACGATTTTCAATAATAAGATTGATGACGATGATATAATTATAGACATCTTATTAAGTTAATGTGCATTACGTTCCTACTTTGATTAATTCCGTCATCTCTTTGAAATTTATGCTAGTACGTTATCTGCGTTTCGTGTTCAGTTAAATAAAATTGAAAAAAGGAAAAATAGAGCCCAGCTTCGCATTTCTACTAATGGTTTCATTCAAGATGCCCGTATTGGATTAAACTCTCAGAGAAATTACTGCGGCTTGCTACAGTTTCGTTGCGTTAGAACTGCGAAAGGTTCTACCTTGAAATATCTAGTTCTACACATAATATATTTGAATTATATTATAATTACACAGTATTTGTACAGGATCATATAAAAATACATAAGTATGTAGGCCACGTGCGAATTATGTGCCTGCGGAATCGCATAGAAAAGTCAACGTACGTCCGTTAGCTGACTGCCGTTGAAGATAACAGCAAAAACTTTGTTTAAAATAAAAATCACTTAAACTTCTTTATATAAACAGTAGCAAGTGGAGCCAATGATCATGAAATTAACTGAAGACTGATATTAAGTAGATACTGCCGGCAATGGACATCTGAAACCATCTCCGTTGCTACTCCTGAATGCTAAGATGAAAACACCAAATCAATTGAATCAGTCAGCTGCCATGCGCACCGAGGCTCGTTTGTGTTTACCGAGATTTAACGTATCAGACAATAATCATGACATACAAAATACCAATTAAGATCCTATACAAAAATTACATATTTCCTAACGTATTTACATCTACCGTAAAATGGTCGTGCAGACGGACCAGCTTCTAAAAAGAAGGCTACGGACGGTTGCCACTGAATTCTTAATCTCGGAAATGAGTGTGTAGGTGAGGATGGTATTTTGGTAACGTATTGCGATGGAGGAAACAAAAAATATTAATGATCATATTTTTTTCAACGCTTTCATTTGCTTCCATAAAATGACTGTATACTAACAAATAAATACATACAGTTAATATATTTATGTACCATGGAGAGGTCAGACTGATTGTACAATATGCGGATCACGTAGCAATTATTAGGTGGCACCAGAGAGTCAACGCATCCGTTGGATGACAGCCGCTGAAAATTATATGGCTACATGCCGTCAGCAATGAAACATTATTTTTGGACTAAATTACATTATTAGTCTTTATAATGACTTAATAGGTATTTCATATGTTTACGGTCGTAGAACTCTTTGTAATTCGACTTTGGAGTTATCACGCCACACTTATTTGCTTAATTATTATGGTCGAAGGATGTGAAAATGGGAGACTTCAGGTACCCTATATCTATGTTACAAAAATACTAGCTGATACCCGTGGTTTCACCCGCGCTTAAAAAGTAAAAAAAAACACATATTCATAGTCGGAGACAATCGGGACACTCGAGACAATCGAGACAATCGAGACAATCGAGACAATCGAGACAATCGAGACAATCGAGACAATCGAGACAATCG